>BQNB010034566.1:0-51512 GCA_026074375.1 Tanacetum coccineum
CCTATATATTTGAGTTTATGCGTTGCAAGTCTTGTATGGGCAGGACTTGTAACACATTAAATTTGTATATATAGTTTTTGTAATTTACATTTACATTTACACAAATTTATGAACTCACTAATTTTGTTGACACTTTTAAGCGTGTTTTTCTCAGGTGAATAAGATGCTTGACATAACTGATGTGCATTAGAGTCCAAACTTTACAAGATTTCTTTTCAAACGACACATTTAGAGGTCATTCTCTTACGTCTTGTGCAAAGGTACTCACGAAGTAACGCTCCCGGACAATATTTTGCTGCGACCCAATTTGGGGGTGTTACAAATTGGTATTCAGAGTCAAGGTTATAGAGAACTAGGTTGCATATTTTACCTAGACTATAACCGTTTTCACAAACATTGCATCACATCAAACTTTTTCAATGTGCATACACACTACTTGCTTACGTGACTTATATATATATATATATATATATATATACTTACCTTCTCTTGCAAATATTTTACACTTATTTTATATAAAAGCTATTTATATAAATACTAAGACTTTCTCAAGACATTGTGAATGACACAATGGTCTTTGAAACTTTTTATGATTTTACATAATACCGTTTACATAACATTGAAAGATATCACAGTCCGCCAATTCTATTAGTTACCTTACCATTCAACTTCAAGTTTGAACACCCGCCTCATACTGTTGAAACACCTACGTCATCTTGTGACCCGTCCCCATCACCTAGAATCATGCCGATTAATTAAAACACGACTTTAACCTGTCACCTCATAACATTTCATCTTTGTAGCACGACTTTTAGAACTAGACTGGTTTTATTTTATATTTGGTTTTACTCCTCTGATTTGAAGAAAATGACACCAAAGAGAAACAATATGAGCGCAGCCGCTATTGAGCGACTAATATCCCAACGTGTAGCTGATACGTTGTTAGACTATGAGGCGAATCGGAACCGTGGAAACGAGAACAGAAATGGGACCGAAAATGGAAACGACAATAGGAATGGAAGCCACGATTCAAGAAGTGGAAGGACGTTGCACATTTCTTGTGAGTGCACATATAAGGAGTTCTTAAATTGTCAACCACTTAATTTTAAGAGAACTGAAGGGGCTGTAGGATTAGCCTATTGGTTTGAAAAGATAGAATCTGTGTCTCATATCAGTAACTGTGCTGTTGAATGTCAAGTGAAGTATGCTACTTGCATCTTGCTAGGTGGTGCACTAACATGGTAGAACTCACATGTTAGGATTGTTGGACATGATGCAGCCTATGAGATGACATGGAAAAGTTTGATGAAGATGATTAATAAAGCTTACTGTCTAAGAAACGAGATTTAGAAGTGGAGAATGGGCTATGGAATTTAACTGTGAAGGGTACCGATCTTGTGGGGGTATACACAATGTTTCCAAGAATTAGCTTTGTTGTTCCCAATAATGGTTCCCGATGAGGAGGATAAGGTAGAAAGGTTCATCTGGGGTCTTCTTGATAGCATTTAGGGGAATGTAACTTCATCTAAACCAACAAGACTCCAAGAGGCAATTCAGATTGCAAACAGCTTGATGGACTAAAAGGTTCGTGTCTATGCTGCTAAACAAGCTGATAATAGAGGATAATGAAGAGCAACACCAAGGGACGACCATGTTCAACAACCACCCTACGAGAGTCAGAAAGTGTTAAGGGCCTACATTGCTGGGCCTGATGAGAAGAAGGAGTATGCTGGAACCTTACCTCTGTGCAATAAATGCAAATATCACCATACTAGATCGTGCACTGCAAAGTTCAGAAATTACAAAAGGATTGGTCATTAAACCAAGGATTTTAGGAGTCTAGCTGCCGCAACAAATTAGAGGGCTCCGGTAGCAAATCAAAGAACCCTTACTTGCTTAGAATGTGGGAAACAAAGGAACTATCGTAGTGAATGCCCGGAGTTAAAGAATCAGAACCGTGGAAACCAAGCTGGAAGTAGTGAAGCACGTGGAAGGGTGTATGCTTTGGGATGAGGAGAAGCCGATCAAGACCCTAGCAACATTGCAGATAATGCTGATGCTTAAAGAGAGATTTTTTTTTCTTTCCGCCTTACCTAGTAAAACCTAAGTTAGAACCTATCTTAGATTCTATTTCCTATAGGAATTCGCGTTGTACTTTCTTTAAATTTTCATGTATTATGTGGATGATTTTACTTATCTAAACGATTAAAATGCTTGTGAAAATTTCGCGATTTTACGTAATCCTCTATTTATTTATGCAAGCCACTCCTTAAACTATTATAGCCCTTTAAACATTTTTAAAACCACTCTATAAACCATTTTACTATGGTAATATACTATTTTGCTATCATCTTACAAATTATGTTACTATCACCTTATAAACCGTTTTCTTATTACCTTATGTAAATTATTTTACTATCACCGTTCCATTGTCATATAAACTATCTTACTGTCATTTAACAAACTATTTCGTTGTCATCCTATAAGCCATCATGCTTTTGAGCTTGTGAAGGTATTTTGTCAGACACTACAAAACTATTTAATACTAAACTTTTATCCATAACACTAGTTGATGAAAATAAGCATTGCCATCGTTAGTCCATATTTCAACATAGCCGAGCTCACCTATGTCTAATTCAGGAAAGACTATGTTATGTTGAGAGTATTCACCTTAAAAATTTTGTTAAAAATTAATTTTCTACTTATATCTTTAAAAAGCAAAATTTTAAGTTGTGCATGTTATAGGCATTTATATTAGTAAACACCCAAAAACAAATAGACCTTTACACCACCTTACTACATAGAGTCGACATCATCTTACGCCAAATTCGATCCTATGTCAAAAAGTTGAGACGCATCACTAGTCACCCTAGGACAATCCACCAACGAGTTTGCTCGCCATCAAGGAATTTAATAAATCACCCATTCAAACGTCGACGTAATACCATAAAACTTAGTAGTTGTGATGCCATCATGGGTATAGATTCGTTATCACATCTGGAGTGGGTGGGGGAGGGATAATAAAGTTAGCCTGATGCCTAAGCTGAAGGGAATAGATGAGGTCATGTTGAAGGTTCCACCTTGGAAATGGGTTATCTGTTTTGGCAAACGGGAAAGTTGAACCCATGGTATATTGGACCTTTCAAGGTGTTAGCAAAAGTTGGAACTGTTGCATATAAACTTGAACTACCTCAACAATTAAGAAAGGTTCATAGCACGTTTCACGTGTCCAATTTGAAGAAGTGTTTGTCCGATGAATCGCTTGTGATTCTGTTGGATGAGATCCAAATTGATGACAGGCTACATTTCATCGAAGAACCTATGGAGATTATGGATTGAGAGGTCAAGCGGTTGAAGCAAAGCCGTATTCCTATATTCAAGGTTCGATCGAACTCTAGAAGAGGTCCAGAGTTTACGTGGGAACTTGAAGACCAATTTTACAACAAGTATTTGCACCTCTTCGTTAACACCACACCAAAAGTCGACTCAAACTGAATTTTGAGATGAAATTCTTTTAACATGAGGAGACTGTGACAATCCACATTTTTAGGTCATTTTACGTCAATAAACTCAAAACTATTTACTTTGAACCTTTACGTGTTTACTTTTAATTATAACCGTTAAGTTAAATCGCGTAAACTAAAAATCAACAATGAACGTAAACCGGCATTAAACAAATATAAGTTTACGTCAAATAAGTGTTATATGACTATTACGATGATAATTTATAAGTTTACGTTTGCATTTTATTCCGTTATGCATGCATGTCAACCAACACCGTCCTATATACTCATACAAATACATGCATATAGATAAAATATACACAAGATTTAATCCTATTTTGCCCTTTTTTCTTGCCTTGCCATCACCCCTCAAACAAAAGAAGAAACTCCAACACTTTTATCTTGCATGGACCACCTACACTTCTATTTCCATACTAAGGCCTTTCCTATGTTATCATGTGATCTTTAAATCACTTACAAGATGATACCTACCCACCTTAGAGCTCCATATACACGGATAACATCAACAACCAAGACACAACTTACCATTTTTGGGTTACTTGTCACTATATATGCCTAAAGGAGCTTTAGTTAATACATAAATTAATTCTATGTAAAGGAAATGCACCTAACAACTCATAAGTCACAAAAAACACAAAACATATTCTTTCTTTTGCTCTTGGTGGTTCACGGCAGAAAGCACAAGAAATAGGGGAAGAAAAAGTTTAAAAAATGGTTTAGTATTCAAGTATAATTTAAGGGTTAATTATAGTAAGGGTTCTTGGTTGGTTATTGGTTATACACTTTGCTAAATTCCACCATCCATCTCACTAAGGTTTTATATCTTTTTCTCATATTTTATTATATATATATTTCCTTGTTATGAATATTTTTATTTCCATGTTATATAACCATTTAGTTTGTGTATTAGAAAGTTTTGCAATGAACAAGTAATTAAATATAAAAGAAACTTTACATAAAGTTATAAAATTTAATTAGTAAAATATATACATACTTGTAAGCTAGTTATTTTAGTCTTTTTGTTAAATTATATGTTGAAATATTAACTAGTGGTAAAAATGGTAAAGTATGGATTAAACTAGTAAATATATACTTTTTATTTCTTGTTCTTAATGTTATCATGTTAATTAATTTAGTAAAGTGGTGACAGTATTAGGCTAGTTAGATTATATTGTACTAGTGGATGAGATTGTGAAAGTGGATGAAGGGCTTACGCTAGATGGTTTTGTGTTTGTTGAGTGTAAGTATTAAGACTAGTAAACTAAAAATATGTATAAACTTGTCTTGACCTTCTCCTACTGTTTTCAGATAGAAAATGGAGTGTTAACGTGACGAGACCTTAAAAATATATTAGTACACTTAAATACCTTTATGTGGATATAAAGAACGTAAAAATCAGACTTAAAATGAAGAAGTTATGTCCGTTTAAAATTTGGCGAAACATAAACACTTTTGACAGCTTTTACAAAATTTCAGACATTCTGATTAGATTTTGAATTAAGTGTATAAAAGAAATTAGCCCGAAATAATTTTTCGCTAAAATAAGAGACCTTTCGTTTGTCATGAATGTATATAACGAAGGAGTTACACTCCGTCAAAGTTGGACTATTTTTCAGAAAAGTTAATAAATTTCCTACACACACTTTTAGTAAATATAAAGTTGTTAGGATTTTTATTTAGGATTTTCGGGCCCGTTTGAGCTATAAAAACCTTAGAAAATATTGTAGTAACACTTATATACTATTTATACGCGTCGAAAATTTTATAAATATTATTTCGTAAACTAATTTCACTATAATTAAATTGACTATATGAAAATACTAAAAATAATGACCGAGCGAGATAGACTATAATTAATTTTTGATTATTAGAAAATATTGCAAATGTGTATACTTATATATTAAGTGGCGAACTTGACGTAAACATTATTTAGACTTATAAAACTAAAACGCAAACTATTAGGTGGTGATATAATGTTATAAAATAAAGTGCATCATTTATTACGCTTGCATTATTCTATATCGACCTATAATTAAATAGGTTATGTGCCGGGCATATTGTGACGATTTCCTTTGTTGATTTCCCTTAAAAATCAATACATTTTCTTGAGGTGGGTTTATAGCCCCGCTTTCACTTGTTTTACAATTACTTTACGAATCTCGGGGTGAGATACATTGTTTGTTTTTACAATTGGACGTAAGTACAACACTTTACAATTTTTACAATGATTATTGATGCGCCTAAGTACCAACAGCCTACAACGCCCATCATCATGAATAGTTAATTACTTTGTGTAAGCGTGTGTATTATAAATAGATCTATTAGGATTGACATCCGCGTCCAGGTTTGGTCCCCTACAAGGCCAACGAGCGTATACTATATCAAAGTCTAGAGGGTCTCGGGTTGGACCCTTCCAACGGGTAAAGGTTATGTTTATATAATGTCTTTGTTTCATTGTTATGAGCTTAGTGCAATCAAATTACAATCTTATTTGGCACTATAGGTGTCACTTGTTATACAATTTAAATCTTGCAGTCCACAATTATTATTTACTTAAACATATGAACTCACCAACTTTATGTTGATATTTTTAAGCATGTATTTCTTAGGTGCTTAACCCATTATGAAGTATTTGGAGTGCATTGGGTCTTCATTCATTCAAGACTATATTTTTATGGAATTTTTATACACTACTTTCCTCGTTGTACTTTTAAACTATAAATTTCATTTGATGCAAACTTGGGACAACTTGTTTTAAACTTATTTATTTTAATAAAACAACGAGGTTATCTTTTAAACGACTCATTTAGAGGTTTTTCTCTTATATCTTGTTCTATTTTATTATGAAGTAACGCCCCTGGTTACCTTTCTGCTACCACATACTTTGGGGGTGTTACATAATATAATTGTGGTTTTCTACAAGTTTTAAGAAAATAACAAATTCTAAAAATTATACAAAGTTATTTTTTCAAAAATAAAAATATGAAATTTACTATTGCTAGGTTGACGACGCCGTCAAGATTAATCATGACGCCGTCTCCAAAGCCTGTAAATAAATTTTTTTGTTTCTTGAAAAATTTCCTGCACGCAAATCCTATTAGTTATTTCCTGGAAAATTTACTGCATAAACCACGCCAACGATTAGCCTAATCATATGACTCTAACATGACACAAGACACGACGCGAATAAATCTAAATGATTCATTTTACATGTTTGAAATGGTTCTTAAAAACTGGATATTTTCCTTTACACTTTAATTGATGCAAAATACCGTTGATTGTAATTAAGACGAGGTTAAAGACCAAACAAAGCATGATTATAAATAATTTAAACATATAAGAATAAACAATGAAGAATAAAACACACAACACTCCTAAAACAAAATTGAAATGCAAATAAAGCAAGTAAATAAATATGCTCGGGTTGTCTCCCGAGAAGCGCTTGTTTTTGTTCGAGTCACGTGCCTGACTCTACCCTTATTTAATAGTTAAAAAGGAGGTTCCCCTGCACTTAAGGTCAAGTGTGGGTGACACCATTGTGGTAAGAAAGAGCCTTGTACTAAAAAAGTGTTTGTTGAATTATATGCTCTAAATGGTGTGTTTCTTCAATCCTACCATTTTCTAAATGGTGTGTTTCTTCAATCCTACCATTTTCTAACTCTTTTGCTTCCATGGGTAAATTAGGTCTTCTTAAGAAATTATTCTCTATCACCTCCAAATTCAAAAAATCAACACCTAGATATTTACTTTGTCCTAATAAGCCTGATTTAAATCCATAATGTTTCTTAGGATTTTCTATACACGGGTGATGATAGCAATATACATCCTTAGGGTGGAATGACGCCACGTGAGGTAAAGGCGGTGTATGAGTGGTCAAATTGTCTACTACCTTCATCCTAAAACTATCCAGACTATATGATTTGATGGGTGGTTTGGGGTTAATTTCGTCTCCTAGACTTATATCTAAGGGTGGACAATTTGGTAAGGGTTGTGATTGAGGCTTTGGTTCTTCAAAAATCGGAACTTCCCTAAAACTAAGAGGAATTTCACGATTAAAAGTATTTAATCCTAAATCCTCTAGTCGTGTTTCGTCTAAAGGTTCTACCTCCATCGGGATTCCTATAGTCTCTTTGACTTTTTCCCCGATAAGAGTCACGAGCAAGTTATACCCAAATGATGGGAGGATTTTGTGTGGTTACTTTGTAGGACCTTCTCAAACTGCTAATTCTTGCTCTCAGTAAAAACAATTTTAAATCATCAAACACTTTAACTTAAAAACAAGGTAAAACATAAAAACTTCAATCTATCATTAAACTTAAAATTAGTACAAGGCTTTTAAGAAAACATTACAATAAGCTAAAAAGACTTCAATTATAAGCTGAAAACTACTAAAAAACTAACTCCCCAAAGGCTTACAAATGAGCCTATTTATACTAATCAAAAGAAGATTCTAGGACTTGTGCTTTCTTTGTGAGAGCTCTTGCAGGTGTGTTTGTTGTGTGAGAGCCTTCAAAGACTCATCTTGGCCATTGAATTTGAGTAGTGCCCAAGTCTTATCATCTTAGCCCTTCATCTCTTATCCTTATTCCTTGACGAATAGAAATGCTAAGGATTGCCAAGGTGAATTTTTGGTGGGATAAGGAGTGGGGTGTGTAGACAAAGTGGAGAAGAAAGGGGAATAATGTTTGGCATTTTGGCAGGTAGTGACGACAGGACACACACTGAGCGTGTGGGAGATAAACAGTTGTTCGCGCCCTCTTTGAAAGTTTAGGAAATGGGCAAGTTTGGTCCTTGAAGGAGTATAGGGATATTACAGGGATGGTCCTTATGCTTTGCAAAATTGGCCCTTGAAGGAGTATAAAGGTTTGCATCATTAGTCCTTTTGGACTAACAGAGTTAAGGGTTAAGGAGTAACGGGAATGTTATAAAGGGGTATGGATTGGGATAGTTTGTTGGGCCAGTTATAAATGAAAAATACTTTAGGCTTTTTATAAGGTTTATCGCTTATAAAGTATAAGTGTATAAATGGGCTGACCCGGGCCCACTAGGTGGGTACGGATGGGCCCACTTTTGGCAATTTAGGTTTTTTGGGTTTGGTTTTCGATGCTCTTTCCAATGCTACTTCCCGAGGTGGACTTTGACTTTGACTTTTTTTTTTACTTTGATTTTGTCTTTTTGACTTCTCATGGTCTCTCCGTTCTCGTGCTTGGTTTTGTCGTTTTGGCTTCGATTTTGTCCTTTTCTTGGATATCCGTTACTTGCACAATACAAATGCAAAACTGTTAGGAATTTTGTAATAGATAGTTACTACTAGTAGGTATGTAGTTCCTACTGGTAGAGTAAATAGTTCCTGCTGGTAGGTATGTAGTTCCTACTGGTAAGGATAATGTTATAGTTAGTACTGGTAGAACAAAAGTTATTCCTGCTGGTAGAACAAAAGTTATTCCTGGTAGTATTATGCTTACTACGAGTTGATAAAATAGTTAGTTAGTGATAGGGATATGCATGAGATATCCTAGGAAGTGATAACCCTTATCACTTTAGCTTTTAGAGAGTCTTAAGGAAACAAGTAGTTAGGGTTTCTTGGGTATTTAAGAAACCTACGGCCTTGGATGAAGGCAAGTGATTGAAAATTCATTAGAGAAACACGTTTATTATCAATAGAAAAGATCCATAGAGGATCATTGTTTTTAGTAATTCTTTAACTCTGTTGTTTATATTCCGCGTAAACAATAGTTTCATTTGTTAGAGTCTCTCTTAGAGTTGCTTGTGATTACATAAGTGCTCTACAACCTCAACAGGCGTAAAGATCTATCTAGGGCTGGACCTACAAGTGGTATCAGAGCCTGGAGAGAGCCTCTGTTAAAGAAACTTTACTATTCTTACTCATAAAAACCTCACAATGTCTTCACAAAATCCATCACAAACATACCCTATGCCATCACCATCAGTATCTACATTCACTTTCCCATCAACAACTGAACCTGTGTTCTCAGCGTCAACTTCTGAACCAGTCTTTGAGTCTCCAAATCACACTCAAACCTCACAAACTACCCAGTCTCAGCAACTCCAACAATATCACACAACCACTGTCTCAAACAATAATGCCAAATTTCCTTACTTAAAGAAGGAAGAATATGAGACGTGGGCCATGAAGATGGAGTATTGGATCATGAACAGTGATCACAACTTGTGGAACATTGTTCTAAATGGAAACAGCAGGAAAAAGACAAGAAGAGATCCAAAAGGAAATATTATGATTCTTCCACCTGTTTCTGTTGAAGAACAAATTGATGTTCAAAGAGACAAAAGCAAGAACTATATTGCTTTAGTCTCTTCCTGAGGATCATATGGCTGATTTTCACCATCTAGATGATGCAAGGGATATTTGGTTGGCTGTCAAAGCCAGATTTAGAGGTAATGATGAGTCTAAGAAAATGAGGAAATCAATGCTAAAGCAGGAGTTTTCAGAATTTAGGGTATCTGAATCGATAGGTTTGATAAGGAATGACAGGTTTCCAGAAGGATATAGGTCAACTCATCAGATGCAAGCAAAGCCAGACAATGAAATTGTAACATGAATTTTTCAAGAGCACTCCTCCACCTACATGGCCACATGATGGCCAACACTGCTAAAACAAAGGCGTGGTCTTGATTATTAAGCTTTGAGTGATCTTTACAACAAGCTTAGGAACGATTGAAAGTACTCAATAATGATTCAAGAGTACTCTTTTCTGCTCTACCAACATTCACCATTTAGTTAGTGCTGCGAGCACTAATTCACGAGATGTCAAATCCTGGCAAATCCCATACAACCCTTTACATCTGGCTTCATCAAGTCCTTACTGCTTTCTAGCAATGTGATAGGAAAATGTTCTCCATTCCTTTGTTGCTGAAAGTGAATCCACAACAGCAGATCACTATGAAGATTTTGATCTAATTGGGAAAAAAGGATTTAGAGAATAGACCATCAAATGGCTAAAGGCAATGCTTCTGTTTAGGATTAACAATTTTGAAAAGAAAGCTGGAGAAAGATGAAGTTAATAACAAGGATGTCAGCAAAGGTTGACAAGAAAAGGTCAAATGCTATAAATGCTCAGAAGGTTGGGTCACTTTGCTATGGCAATTACAGAAAATATTGGATTCTAAAGCAAGGTACTCTTCATTCAAACTTAAGGAGCTGGATAAGACAGAAGAACCAAAGGCCTTGTTGTCTGTTGATTCAATGTTAAACTGGTCAGATCATGAAGGTGATTGGTTTAGGATTTGGAGAAACTTTTGGATCAGATGAGGTGTTTGATCTCTTTGCCCCTAGCATCTTTTACACCACACCTGAAGATGTTGCAAAGAAACCTCTCTATGACATGTTTGTCAAAGCTGTTGGAATGCATATTGTTCCTCCTCCTATAACAGGAACTTTCATGCCTCCTTCCAACAATCCTAACATTGATGATACACAGTTTACCTATGGTTCAAAGTCCACTAATTATGTTGAAACTAACTCTGTATCTAATGACTATGTCTTTTGTGATAACAGTGACAAGTCTTCAGACTCAGAGACCACTGGCTTTGCATCTTGTGTTTCAAGTATCAAGTCCTCAAGTTCCAAGACCAATGAACACTTAACCTTTACCCCTAATTCAGTTGCTTTCCAAAAAATGTCAGAGACTATTGTCCAACAACCAAGTTCCACCAATGATGATTCTAGTTTTTCTTTTAAGGAGAATGTAAAACCTCCTAGACATCTAAGTAATAAGAGTGGAATAAACAGTAGGAGTTTTTGTAAAAGAAAGTCTTTTGGTTCTAAGACATGTTTTGTTTGTGGTAGTAAATTTCATTTGATTAAAGATTGTGATTTTTATGAGAAACAGTTGGAATTGAATAATAAACCTTTGTGGAATAATGTTACATATATTCCCTCATTTGCACCAAAAGCAGCATCTGTTCCTGCTGGTAGTAGGAATAGACCAACATCTGTTCCTGCTGGTAGTAGGCATAGACCAACATATGTTCCTACTGGTAGACCATTTTCTGCTAGTTGGAAAAATAATGCTGCTCGACCTATGACCAGACCAACAAGCCATTATTTTCAACACTTTAGTAGGCCTGGCTATTATAATCATATGGATATGACTAAGGGAAGATGGGGAACTGCTGTTAAGCCCTCAGCAGGTTGTTCTTGGAAAATTCAAAGGCCAAATATGCAATGGGGATTCAAGAACAATGGTGGATCTCATCAATCTACATGGTTTAACTCTTAAATGATCCACAAGGCAGGCCCAAGTCAGCAATGATTTGGGTCTCTCATGTATACTAATGTGTGTTGTATTGTGTATTGTAGGAAAATCCTCATAAGAATAGAGATTTAGGAATTGTAGATAGTGGTTGTTCCAGAAGCATGACAGGCAATAAGGAGAAATTGGTTGACTTTGTGAAGATTGTAGGAGGTACTGTGACTTTTGGAGGTGGAGATGGCAAAATCACTGGAAAAGGCACAATAAGGACTTCCAAATTAGACTTTGAGAATGTTTATTATGTGGAAGAGCTTCAAACCTTTAACTTGTTCTCTGTTTCACAAATATGTGATACCAAGAACAAAGTCCTTTTCACTGATAAAGAGTGTCTTGTTCTCTCTAAGGAGTTTCAACTACCTGACAATAGTCAGGTGGTTCTCAGAGTTCCAAGAAGGAACAATCTCTACTGCTTCAATTTAACTGACATCAAACCTGAAAGAGATGTCACCTGTTTGCTGGCAAAAGCATCCTTAGTTGAGTCTACCAAATGGCATAGAAGGATGGCTCATGTGAACTTCAAAAACATGAACAAGCTGGCAAAGCATGGATTAGTCAATGGGCTACCCTCCAAACTCTTCACAAATGAGCACAACTGTGTTGCCTGCAACAAAGGAAAGCAACACAAGGCTTCTTACAAGGCCATCACTGCTGTGAGCACCATTTCTGCTCCTCTCCAGTTACTTCACATGGACCTTTTTGGTCCTACTTCCATCAGAAGCATTGATCACAAGTACTACTCCTTGGTGGTTACAGATGACTTTAGCAGGTTTACTTGGGTTTTCTTTTTGGGGACTAAGGATGAAACATATGGTATCCTTAAGGACTTTATTACTTTTATTGAAAACCAGTTAACTAAAAAGGTTAAAGCCATAAGGTGTGACAATGGGACAGAGTTTAAAAATTCTAAATTAATTGAACTCTGTGGGTCAAAGGGGATTAGAAGGGATTACAGTAATGCCAGAACCCCACAACAAAATAGGGTTGCTGAAAGAAAGAATCGAACCCTCATAGAGGCAGCAAGAACTATGCTTGCTGACTCTAAGTTGCCTACAATGTTTTGGACAGAAGCAGTTAGTACTGCTTGTTATGTATTGAACAGGGTTCTAGTGACTAAACCCCATAACAAGACACCTTATGAACTAGTGTCTGGGAAAGTTCCCAACATCAGTCATCTTAAACCTTTTGGGTGTCTTGTGACCATACTTAACACCAGTGACTACTTGGGAAAATTTGAGGGAAAAGCTGATGAAGGTTTTGTTGTTGGGTATGCTGCTCATAGTAAGGCTTATAGGGTCTACAATTTATCCAGCAAAAAGATAGAAGAAACACTTAATCTGAGATATCTTGAAGATAAACCTAATGTTCAGGGTTTGGGTCATGAGTGGTATTTTGACCTTGACTATTTGACTGATTCTTTAGGTTATACTCGTTTCAAAACTAATCAACCTGCAGGTACCCAAGATACTAACATACATGCAGGTACTCAAGATGATTCAGATTCGGAGTGTGATGAACAAGTAATTGTTGTTCCTTCTTTTCCTTCTAACTCTTTTTCAGGTCCTAAGGTTACTGAGGCTTCTGAAATGATGGAGAGCAGTTCAGATTATGCAGAGGAACTTGCTAGGCTTCAAAAACAAGCTTATGAAGCCAATACTATAGCTAAGAAGAATCTGAGTCAAGCTGATCTTGCAACCAGTAGGAATGGAGTTCCTGCTGGTAAGATTGTTTCTGCTGCTGATGTTTCTGATGGTCATTCTGAAACCTCTACTCCTGTTTGTACACCTGTTCATACTGCTACAACATCACTTCCTCCTGGTAACTCATTGGGCTCAAGTGAACATTCTTCAAGATATCCTTCTCCTTCTGACCTTGCAAACACCATGTCCTCTTCTTCAAAAATGGAGGACATACACCACCATCCTGACACTGGCATATTCTCCTCCTCTTCATATGATGATGATTTTGGTGGTACAGTCACCAACTTAGCACCAAGTATTGTTGTTGATTCTGTTCCTACTAAGCGGGTGAACACAATTCATCCTCAATCACAGATACTTGGAGATTCACTTCACTGTTCAGTCAAAAAAGGGGAAAAGGACATTGAAGAAGTCGAAAATTTGTGCAAGGGCTTTGTTAGCTCTGTTCATGATCACAAAGGAACAATCACACAGACTATTTACATTGTCTGTTTGCTTGTTTTTATCACAACTTGAAAACAGCAGTTGTAGCTAAGCTCTTAATGATCTTGCTTGGGTTGAGCTATGCACGAGGAGATTGAACTGTTTATTAATCAGAAGTATGACAGCTTGTCCCTATACCAGATGGGAAATGGCTATTGGGACTAAATGGATTTTAAAAAACAAAAGAGATGCCAGAGGTATAGTTGTAAGGAATAAAGCCAGGTTGGTGGCTCAAGGTCATAGGCAAGAGGAGGGCATTGGACTAAGATGAGGTCTTTGCTCAGTTGACTATGAATTTAAGCTATTGATATTCCTAGCATTTAGTCATATATGGATTTATGGTATATCAAAGGATATGAAGAGTGTTCTTTTTAGGGAAATTGAAGAGGAAGGTTTATGTTATCAACCTAGGGTATTTGAAGATCCTCATTGTACCTACGCATGTTTACAGAGTTGTGAAAGACTTTATAGGTCTCCATCAAGCACCAAGGGCCTGGTATGCTAGATTGTCTACTTTTCTATTAAAGCATAATTACAGAAGAGGTACAATAGACAAAACCCCTTTTCATTAAGAAGAATTCCAGGGATATCATACTTGTTCAGGTCTATGTGGATGACATTATATTTGGGTCTACAAACAAGGCCTGGTGTGATGAGTTTGAGGTCTTGATGAAAGGAGAATTTGAGATGAGTGCTATGGGTGAGTTAACATTTTTCTTAGGCTTACAAGTGAAGCAGGATCCTGATGAGATCTTTATCAGCCAAGATAAGTATGTCCAGGACATGCTTAAGAAATTTGTTTATGGAGAGTGTGAGACCTTCAACACCCCCTTTGAAGCTTCAAAGCCAAATCCAAGGATGAACTGTATGATGTGTTAATGTCACTTATACAGATCCATGATAGGTCCTCTGTTATTTGAGCTTCAAGGGCCTGATAATAGTTTTGTAGTGAGTGCTTGTTCTAGACTCCAGGTTACCCTTTGATTCCAATTTGAATGACAGTCAAGAAGATCTTTAAGTATCTTAAAGGCCAACCAAAAATCGTGTCTATGGTACCTAAGTGATTTCCCTTTGTGTTGGGAAGCTATAGGCAGTGACTATGCTGGTACTCATGGTGTCGAAAATCAACAACTGGTGGATGACAATTTCCTGGGTAAGAGGTTGATTTCATGAGTGCGAAAAGCAAACATTGGGTACTTCTCACTGAAGCAGAATATGTTGTGTGCTAACTGTGTGGTCAGGTACTTTGGATTCAAAAATCAAATGCTTGTTATGGGTTAAACTTTATGAACACCAAATTTTTTTTATGATAATCAACGTTCCATTTGCATTGTTTAAAAATCCAGTTTTCACCAAAGAACCAAAGACCATTAGAAATTAGGACCTATTTTAATTAGAGATGCAAATGAGAAAAATATTATTCAGGGCTTAAGCTTCACACAGATAAAATGTGGCTGATTTTGTTAAACAGGATTTTGTGGACCTAGGTTTAAACATCTAGTGGTTACATTGGGATGCTTAATCCCTAGATGCCTATAGTTAAGGGGAGGTTTGAGTCCAGGGGAGGGGATACTTTTGTTAAAAATTTTCTAAGTAGTAGGTTTTTTTGTATGTTTACACTAGTTTTCAACATATTTTTCTTCTGGTAGTCTTCATTTTTTTTCTACTGATAGTTTTAGTTGATTCTGGTAGTTAATTTTTTTTTCATTGTATATGTTTTGTGTGTTTTTCTAACCTTTTGCAGATGAATGATTCATGAGTGTGAATTCAAATAGAGAATGTGGCCTTATACTGATGATAAAGTACTCATTTTGGGTTGTTAAGTGTTCTTTTTTGGTGTTGAAGAGTTCTATTGGTTAGCTTTACTTTGTTCTACTGGTAGAACATTCCTACTGGTCTGTTAGTTTTCTTTAGGGTTGGACATTTTCTTAAGCGGGTGTCTTAAATTTAGTTTTAATTTAATTCAAAGTTATAGTTGAGGACAATTGGCATTTAATTATCATAGGGTCACCTATTTACAGGGTAATTTCTCTTACTGTTCATTTTTTACAAACCCATTTAACAGCCTTTTGACTCACATCACTCTTTGAAAAAACTCTAGTTTCCTCTACCAACAGTAGTAATTACTTTGCACTCATACACCAGCACTAACTCTCACCACATTTTTGTATCATAAATCAATGGCCGCATTAAGTATCGTGACGAGCACAACAAAGGTGAGTTTCTTGAGTGCTCAAGAAACCAAAGGCAGAGCCGACTATCACCAAGTTCTTGGACTTTTTGCAGGGTTGCACATAAGGATTGCTATTACCCAAGACTCCATATCTATGACTCGTTTGGTTAAACAGTTCTAGTTAACTGCTCTCTCAGTGCTTCTGAGGAAGGCCCCTCAGGCTATACTGGCCCACCCATTGATAAGACTCCCTATACCATCATTGAATCATTAGTTAGGAGCCAACTTCAATTAGATGGTAATGGTGGTGTTGAGGAATTGCCCATAGCTGACATATACTTAGGTATGGACAATCTAGGATACCCAGTGAAGGCAAGTTGACCTTTTTCAAAAACAAATTCTCACCTCAATGGAGGTTCTTAGTTCACACAATCATGCATTGTCTTTTTTAGTTACCAAATCAGGTAGCTGGGATTCAATTTGGAAGTCATTGGGCTATTTATTATTTGTTTGACTAAGGAGCGGGGTATAATTGGTCCAAGCTATATATTTTCAAAGGGATGGTTAACAACATCAACAATCCTAAAAAGTTTTTGATGTTTCCTAGGTTTCTTTCAATTGATTTTGGAAAGGGAACTAAGGAATACCAAACAATATCATGCCTTTAAAACTAACAAGCAAAATGTTGCTAACATGAGGTTAAATTTTCATGGGGACACTTGCCACTTTGGGTACATGCTGCCCCCTGCTCAAGCTGCTAATTGCAGGTGAAAGTTCAGGGGCAGCTGCACCATCTAACCTCAGGATGGTCCATGAGACTATCAGTGAACTGATCACTTCATGATCATGAATCACACACCGTTAGACCAAAAACTACTACTTCTGGTGCTCCAGTGTATGGAGGGTCCTCTTCAGGACCCAACATTGCATCTTCTTCCAAGACTTCATTGATGTCTGCTCCTGACCAAATTACTTCACAAATGTGAACCATGAAACAATGTGGTTTTTCAAACCTCACCTCCTAGGTCCACTCAAGCTCCACCTGAAGGTACAACCTCAAGAGGTGCTGAGGACCTTGATAAACTAACAGCTTTGTCTTCTCTAGTGTCCACTCTTGTGCAGAAAGTGAATACTCAAGAATCTAAACTTAACGCACACAAGCTGATGTTCAAGGAGGTAGTAGGAAAGCTGGTTAAGAAGGTATAATTGTTGGAGGATAAACTCAAAGGTAGACAAAGGAAGTTTGTGATGACTGATTCTGACAAGGAAGAGGATGCTGAGCAAGATGTGGATCCTCTTATCAAGCTGGCTAAGGCAGTGTACGCTGCTGCTGCTTCAGCTGTTCCTACTGGTGGTTCTCCTGAAGCTGATATTCCACCTAGTTCCTATATTCATTCTGATGAGTTTGCTGGTGGTTCTACTGTTCCTACTGGTGGTACTACTGGCCCTTCTGCTGATCCTTCCAACAAGGGTAAATCTCCTTTATTGGAAGAAGACCCTCCAGTCAAAGAAAGAACATTTAGGCAAAAAGAGGAAGACATGTTAGGTGAAGATGCTGCTAGGAGAATGTATGAAGAAGAGCAGGCTGAGTTGCAAAGAGAGAGAGCAGAGAAGCAAAGGAAACGACAATAGGATGTGCTGAATTTAACAAAATACTATACAAATTCTGATTGGAATGACATAATGAGTCAAGTCCATGCCAATCAAGGACTTACTGCTGATCTTTTAGGTCCTGATGTCACTGAAGATAACTTTGCTGAACGAATGGTAGCTCTGATTGCTAAGAGAAGAAGAGAGTTTGCTGCACAAAGGTTTCAAGACAAGAGAAATAAGCCTATGACCTATGCACAACAGAAGGCTTATATGCGAACTTTTGTGAAGAATCAAAGCTCCACCATTTATATACGGATGGAACATGAAGCTGTGAAGTCATTTTCTGTTGATCACTCAAAACATGAGTTTGACAAAATCAGAACCAGTGCAGCAGCATTACAACTTAAATCAAGAGGTCCTTAAAGATTGGTGCAGATTTGGGACATGTCGTTCAAAGAAGTCCAAATCAACATGAAGCTCCAAGTCTGCTGTTCTGCTGATTCACTAACAACATCTGTGGAAGTCCCTCTCCAGAAAAGCTACAATAGAGGAATGTGAAGTTCCTTCACACTGCTTCTAGTCAACACACTGGTTCTTCACCCAAGAAGGTTCGGTACAGGAAGAAGCGATTAGGTCGAAAAAGGTGTTCATTTCTCCCCCCTTTCTCACTCTACCATTCCTATTACGAGGAGATCCTGAAGCTTGAACACAAAACATGTGCAATTAAAGTTTGCTTCTGATGTGGAGTCTACTTCTGATGATGATACACCCGTTAATTTCTTTGCTGTTGTTGATTGGGAGTTATTTCCAACGGGGTTAGGCTGGATCAATGTCATCTACAGGAAAGACAACTCTCGCAAGTGCTTCACAAGTCTTAGGGAGATCCTTCACTTGGTTACTAGAGCAGACTTGATGACCATTTATGGCTGTGTGATGACATTTTATCAGGATAAGCAAGCTGCGGGAGTTGGTCTTGTTCTTTGGGGAGATCTTAAGGTTCTGATGGATTCACCTGAAGTGAATGATGGTAATGATGTTTGAAAGAATCAACACACTTGGAATATTCAAAGTTGGAAGCTATATTCTTATTCTGGTGTTCATGTGTTGGAGACAGTTGGTGGACTTGTTGTACATATGTTGTCGATAAAGAAGAATCCTCTATCTGTCAAACTTATCGAACGGATGCTTGATCATCAGCCGGAAATTTATTCACGACACAGTTGGGTAAAGGGACTTACCACTGCAGTTCATTTGAGTGCCTTTCTCAAGAACAAATTTCTGATTCCCGGCGTCCTAAGGTTCATGACTGGTACTGTTAAGTTTGTTATATATCTCTTATTATTTTTTGCTGTTTTCTTCTATCTTTTGTTATGTACTGTTCAGTCCTTTGGTTTTTCATCTATATTTTGTGAAGCTTGTTGTACATGGTTTTTGACTCTTGGAAAATCTTGGTTTTTAGTATACTCTTTTAGGACTGGGTCACTTGGTTTTTCAACTGTAGATGAGCAACTTGGTTTTCAGGCTTATCTTTGTATTTTAGTGATCTAATAAACTGGTTTTATGGCACAATCTTTAACGGAAAATAATTTTTGGTGTAACACTTTATGGTTCTCAATTGCTAGGCAGCTATTTTGTGATGAGCTTAATAAGCTGATAACACATTTCATTCCAATGATCAGCTTTAAGCTTCTTATTCAACATATCAGTAATTGTAGCAGGTGTAAGGGGATATCTCTTTTCTATCAACATATGAATGTGCACATTTTGCTTCCTCAATGAATGTACTCTACATGAATCATATAGCTTCCATTCTAATACTCTATAGTCTAATTGATTTTTCCATACTAGATCTTCAACATGTGGGTCAAACATTGTCTTCGAATCTCCATATAAAACTAAATCCAAGTCCTCTACTGGTCTTGTTGATCCATACTTAGCTTTTACCAACTTATACAAAGTTTCCAAGTCTTCTCTGTCAAAACTTTTAAGCATATGACAGAACACTAAGTACATCTTTAAACTTCCATCAGCCCTGATTATCTGGTAATAGCTTTTTTTCCTTCTTTGTGGATCTTCTAGTCAACAATAGTTGGAGGCTTAGTAGCCAAAGGAATAGCATAAACTGCTACTTCCTCTTCATCAGGAATGACTTCCATCGGACTTTTAAGCTCTGTTGTCTCTTTATCCTCATCCACCTTCTGCTTCTTAATACTTTCTTGTTCTAGCTCATCTCCTGCTCTCTTTGAACTGCTCTCTTGTGCTATCTCTGCTTCAGCTTTCTTTGAACTTCCTTTAACCAACTCAGTTTTGTAGTCAACAAAGGTATTCACCTTTTTCATTGCTTTGTCAAATAATTCTTGAATATTTGAAAAAGACTTGCTCTTTATATAACACCCTGTGTTTTCAAGTCATTGACGACGCCGATAAATCCACAATGTATCTTTTGTATTGTACGCGTTTGCTTTAAATCTTAAATGTTAAGCTAAATCGCGTAAGCTAAAAAAATTAGCGTTCAATGTAAACGGGCATCAAATAATTAAATGTTTACATCATTCAAGGGTTATATAATTATTTTGAGGATAATTATTAACTTTGTTCATTTTATTTTTATCGGATACGTAAAGTGTATACGTTTCGCGATAAATTACGTTTAGGCACTCCCGGAACCACAAAAACTTTTCTACGCTTCAACAAATACCCACTTTTATACCCAATACATAAAGTTTACTCAAATATATCATCTATATCTAATATATGCCGAAATTATTGCCTTTTATACAAAGTTTTACAAGAAAAACTCTTACATTGGTCAAATGTACACCATACTTCATTAAAGAACACCATGCTTCTTTAAAGCACACCATACTTGTCTCTTTGACTCATGAGACCATACCTAAGACCAATGACCCATCACTTGAACCTTACCTTGTCTCTTTGACCATGTCTTGCACCATACATGCATGTATACATAAGAAAGATAACTCATTCATGCATTTACACTTAGTGAAAAACAAACAAAACCTCTCTTTTGGCTCATATAAGCTCACGGCAAGAACCAAGCCACAACACAAATCCATATCAATTTTTATACAACCCATTCACTTCTATACACATCTATCCTAAGACATTCTAAGGTGTTTTCATCCATTGAATCACCATTTACAAGTATTTATCAAGAAAAGGAAGCTAGTGTTTTTGTTAAGAAAATAAGGGTTTTCTTAAGTGCAAGCTTGGGTTTTAAAGTCTTCAAGTCTTTGGGCTTCCATTCTTCCATGTTTTTAGATAGGTACACATTATACTCCTTTGTTAAGCTTTAGTAGGTGGTTTGTTCCTATTTTCCTCTACTCTTTTAGCTGCAAAGAATTTTCTTCTTTTCTCTAAGAGTTATTGAAACAGTTTAGACTTTTCTTCAATTGTCAACTCTTCTTGTTCCTCTGCTTGCAGCCTTTAAGCTAATTCATAGTCACTCTCTACCTTATCCTGAATATCATTCCATTGTGCCATTAAGGTAGAATTGGCTTCTTCTTTTTCTCTTGTAATCCTTTCTTCCTCATTAAATTGAGCTTGTAGCCTTATAGCTTATTGTTCATCAAAGAGGACTTGATCTTTCTTCTTCTTTTTTAAAGGTTCTTCAACCATTATACCTTTACCCTTGTCCTTTGAAGAAGTTATTAGTGTAGATGATTGCTCCTGCTCTTGAATAACAAGCCCTTTAGCCTTGGGACATATAACATCAGTTGTAGTTGTTGTAGCAACATTTGTAACAACCTTGGGTTTAGCACTCTGAAGAATATGAGTAATCTCTAACAACAAGAATTAGAGAGAGAAAGTAGGAAGGAAGGAAGTATTTCTAGTAAGAGAAAGTAAAAGAAAATAAATGCAGTAACTATGTGAAAAATACAAACAACCAACCACCTCTTCAAGGCATGGATAGGTGTATAAATACTAACCTTGGCCGGATATGGATGGGCCATCATGGGCTTTTCCTTATCTTTGGCCCAGTTAGCTTACTAAACAATACTTAATGGACTACGAGCTAGAAACGTAAAATACATGGAGTGACCAATCCTTTTTTGGATTCCTAACAATCTCCCCTTAAGGAAGGTCACTCCAATTTACAAAAATTTAATCTCTACATTCTATGAATGTCTTCAATCTTTAGCTCGTAGTCTTGTTATCATGTTCTTTATCTTGTGAATCTTGATGCAGCAATCTTTAGACTTTTAGGCTTTAGCTTGTATCTTTTTCTTGACTTGTATGTGATCTTTTGAGCTTCTTAAGATCATCAACCAAGCATAATCTCTATTCGCCTTCTTGTAATCTTTGCCTTCTTGTGATCTTGTGACTTCTGGACCGACATGCTCATACTATTCTTGATGTTTGAAAGCGAGTGTAACCATCTTTCTTGATATTCTTTAACTTTAACACTTCGTCACTTCGAGAAAGACGTTCGGTATCAGAGTGACGGAAACTTCTTTGAAATTCTTTGACTTTAATACTTCGTCACTTCGAGAAAGACGTTCGGTATCAGAGTGACGGAAACTTCTTTGAAATTCTTTGACTTTAATACTTCGTCACTTCAAGAAAGACGTACGGTATCAGAGTAGCGGAAGTCTTGAAACATGTACTTGAGCTTTCATGGTATCTTTATAAATGTCGGTCGAGTATGAGCATGCGGCTATGGATCTGTGAGCCAGCTGGAACCAGGTACCTCCATGACCATCTTTATATATTCCTGAAATAAAACAGTTAGCAATAAAGCGGGGGGACGAATATGGCTTTGTCATTCGCCCGTGTTTGGTTGGAGTAACCTTCGAATCCGTGAGGATCGACCTGTGATCAGATAGATTCAATTTAAGAAGAATCTTCTTGACAGGATTTCCAGCTGTAGTATTGAATCTTTCTAACACATATGTATTAGATTCATCGTACTCAGCATGTTCTCATTATCGGAACGTCTCAAAGCAGACAACACGATAAGAGTGAACCAGTGAGTTACTGTCTCACCGATTAAATAGAAAAATTGATTTGAAAATCAATCGACGTATCACTTGCTAAAGTGGTTTTGTGACACATAATGAGGAAAAGCTCAAGAGTTTTAAGATATTCAAAATTCATTAACCGTCGATCCATAACCTGGAACAGGTTTGATTCATAAAGAATGTGACCATTGTTGCTTTCCAGTTATCACAAGTTTGATTCATAAGAATTGCACAAGTCACGTACCATGAGCTTGTTTAATGTTGGCTCAAGCAGGATTTCCATCTTCACTATGAGTAATATCACTCAGATGTTCTGGCAAAATCACAAGGATAATGCCGTAAGGACTCTTATATATAATCTTGTATTCACAAATGTGTGACTTAGCAAGCATAATTTTGACAATATGTCCTAATGAGATATTATGGATGAACTCTGTTGCTCTAGAACTTAATAGTGCACTTGGTTTTTAGTGATCAGAGCTGGAGCAAGACTGCCACCTTTTTAAATCGATCTAACCTCAGAGTGAGAAAGGTCGATAGAAATGTTCAGAAATGAGTTTTGTTTAATAGATCAATCTACTACAGACTGTGCACATTAATCTAAAAAGTTTATCAATACTCCTTAAATCAACATTTGTCCTTTTTTTAAAAACTTAACTTGTTCCTTATATCTTTCATGCCTCAGCAGTTCAAGAATCATTGACACTTTTTATTGTCAAATTTATCTTCGGTACACAATTAAAATCATGCATCTTGTTATGCAGCTGAGTTAGATTCTGACAGCTTGCCTGTTGTTGATCAATTACATACTGAGAATTAAGTAATGAGTAAAATTGCTATCCAATGGTTACTCTAGTCCTCTGAACAATTTACAACATTTGATTGTTTAGAAGACGGCATTACCTACACAACTTGATTTATCATATTGTTATCCATATTATCAGGATTGTGTACCTCAGCGAGAGCATCTGAACCATAATGGGATAAATTCTCCATGAGAGCAACTTTGGCAGTGTTGAGTTCATCACAATCAGAGTCATATGCATCCAAATCATCAGCTTGATAAGCAGCATTATGGGTAATGACAGTCTGTGTGGCTTGACCTTTCTGTAATTCCTGGATCTGCCAAAAATGCTAGCTCTTTCAGTGCTATGTAGAATTTTGACCATTGCCTGAGCTTAAACCAACAACACTTTATCCTTAAACCACAAGTCATCCCGTTTCCTTTTTGGTTTAGTGCACTATTTGGACATGTATCCTTCCCCTTTGCAGTTGTAACAAGTAACAATCCTTTGTTTCCTAAAATTGCTTCCACTTGCTCCTGGAGTGTAGGCCCTTGTGGTACCCGCAGCAAAAGAGGTTTGTCTCCCCTAAAAGAAGAGTGTAAGGTGCACTCCTCACCATCATTAATGTACGGGTTTAAGGGTTTGAGGAATTCCTTAGTTGGTTTGTAACACCCCCATTTTGATAAATATAGTAGCGGAAGCTAATCTGGGGTATTACTTCATAGTACAACAGTCATAATCATAGAAAACAAATCATAAAGAGAAGTTTTTTTAAAAATTTAGTTATCATTCATTTATTCATCAGAGTTTTTACAAAAAAAGGTCCCAAAATCTATAAGAAAAGTGTGAATGATAACAGTTTAGCCATCTTCAAGTCCTTGGCATTTCGTGCCATCAATTGCTCAATTTCCTGAGATAAACATGCTTAAAAGAGTCAACACAATGGTTGAGTGAGATTCATAGGTTTATAATTAACAATTGAATACAAGTCATCATATGTGATAATTGTACTGAAGTACAATTATTATAAAAAAATAGTATTAATAGTGTATTATTGCGTCTAAGCTCATGGTACACAAACTGACTTGTGTATATATCAATAATGATATATATAATGATAATGGCCCCCGGTGTAGGTAATTGCCATATACCTATGATATTCAAATATAGTGCGTTTGGTTACCATATCGTAACACCAAACGATCGTCAATCCAATAGGCCATATCTACAATATTAACTTTACATCGTAGTGATTAATGTCCATGAAGTGGGGTCCTTTTGGCATAAAGGGACTTTGATCACGATGCAATAATATATAAGATACAAACATTAGAAAACACTTGTATCATAGTTATACATGGTACCCCATTATGAGGTTTTAAAACTTTAAGTAGATTAAAAGTGAGGCTATGAACTCACCTTAACAGTATAGGGAAATTTAATTGATGGCAAAAGTATATGAAATGAAAGTAACGGCTTCGTTACACAACCTGGGTAATATGTCAAGTCTTAGTTTGATTGGATATGTTTTATGTTATAATGTAATATCATTTTGATTGAATTTATTATGGATGTATTGTATCACTGTTCGGGCCATCATAATTCAGAGGTCATGTAGTAAACGTTTTTTTTTTTTTTTTTTTAAGAGCCAGGGAACTTAAATCGAGTAAACCCATCAAACGCCGTCAAAACCTATACCCAAATGAAACTCCCTTCACAATGAAGCACCCTAGTTAACGTGATATATTATAGTTTTAAGTTTCTTCAAAAGCTAGAATAATTTATATATATATTTATAATTAATATAAAAATATAATATTTTAATAGTTTGCAAAAATGGCAAAATATACTCTCGGTTTATAAACTTTTACAAGTTTAGTCCTTCATATAAAAAGTTTATATAAAATAATCCCGTGACTTTAGAACTTGGCAAAACAAATCCTTATAGTTTTAACTTTACTAAAATGACATTTTCAGTCCTTGTACTTGTAATTTTCCAAAATTTACGATATATACCCCTTGCATGGAAAACACGTTACGGTTTTAGTCCAAAAGCCATGCAAGCTTATTTTAAGATTCCAAATGATATTTTTAGGTTATAGCTTAATAATATAAGCTAAAATAAGAGGGTTTAACAAGGAAAAGGATTCATTAAGCTAGAAATTAAAACGGGTCATTTTAGGGTTTTAAAAATGAAAACGCGTAGGTTTTTAATTCAAATCTTTTCAAGACTTAATAAAGTGATTATAATATTGTTATATAAGATTATTAGGATAGATTATAACAACATTTTACAAGATTAGCTTATAGATTAAAGAAAAACACATTTTAGGGTTTCATGTTTCGGTTTTGGATCAAAACAGAAGAACGAAAGGATTTAGATTAAAATCTTTAACAGATATGAATATGATCATATGAACATTATAAGAGTATTGAAATAGAAATGTAACCTTTAGAACCTGGGTTTGAGCTTAATGATTTTAAAATGGGTCGAAATGGGACTTTTAGCTTCGCACGCCTAGAATAAGGGCCTCAGGGCTTCAAGACTTCGTTTCTTTGATTCACTTATGCTCTTGGGACTTTTTAGGACTTACTTGATCAGCTTATAACTCCATTGATAGAGAGATAGAAATATTTGAGGTGTGATTTAAAGAATGAAAGAGTGCGCCTATTTATAGGGTTGAATAACCCTTAATGCCCAAGTTTTCTTGATGGCTAAGGTTAGGGGATAATGTACATGACTCATGGAAGCTAGGAGGGCTATATGGCTGATTATTGCAAGCTAGAACTAGCATGGATGAGTGAAGTTCAAGTGCCGTGCGCTTTAAACTAGTGACAAACAGTGATGTGGGTGCTTTAGTGACCAAGTTGGGAGCTTAGAGGTGCTTGTAAGCAGCTTGTGGATGATGTTGCTTAGTCATGGAGTGCCTTGATATAGGTTTGTGTTTATAACTGGTAGAAATGGAGGGAAAAGTGTATCGAGTTGGATTAGGGCTCATTTAGGGTTTTTAGGTTTTAATTTCGAGTTAGGGCTAGGGTTTAGGATAGATTAAGGTTTAGGATTAGTGTTAGGATTATGGTTTAGTATTTAGGATTAGTGTTTAAGGCTTAGGATTAAGTTTTAGGGCTTAGTTTTTAGGTTAAAGTGAAATTAGGGTTTAGGGTTTTTAAAACAAGAATTAAGGCTTAAGATTAGAGTAATTAGAGTTTATATGTTGTACATTGAGTGTAGTACATTATACTAAAGAGGTGGTACAAAATCTAGAATGAAAATGGTTGTAAAATGGCTATTTTGAATGTCATGCTTAATGACTTGTACATTGTGCTTTAGATGACTTGTACATTATTTTGGAGGGAATTTATATTCAAATAAGATATTATATTACTTGTACATTTGCTTTAGTAGCTTGTACATTCACTTTGATTGTTTACATTACCCAAAATTAGGGTTTAGGCATAAACGTTAACGGTTTATGTTCATTTGATAATAACGTTGTGAAAACTATGTTAATTAGATAACGTATGTGATAAAATAGATAATAGATCATTGAATTGACATGTTATGATGTTTGCTTGGCATAAACATAGGTAGAGATGGTATGGGTAGGTTGTGTGAGCTCGTTAACTTTAGTGATGCAAGTTACATTGCCTAATAAGATAAAGCGAAAAATTTCCCTATAAAAAGGTGGTTTATCATATAATAGATGGATAGTACATTGCATCTAATTTAATAGATAGATAATTACATTGATGAAAATTACGGGTTGTGATAGTCCCTCAACCTTACAGAAATCTCGTCCCGAGATTTAATCGAATGATAGAGTGTGAAAATTCAGAGACGATTTCATGAATTAAGGGATTTGTTCGTACAAACAGATTACAGATTGAAAGAATATTGTTCGTACGTATGTCATATACTTAAGCCTACTCATTTATAATTTTTCACTTACAAAAAGAGGCGTCCCAATCCTTGTAACTGAGAATTTATAAATTCATAGTTCGGTGGTTTATAATTTCCTTATTCAAATGAAGAAGCATCCTAATTCATTTCAATAAGACAATTATAAATCATCTAAGCATAAAACATGATATCAAAATGGTGATGTGTAGAAGTTGATATGATTTTTCAGAATCTTAAAAAGCAACGAGAAGAATAATAAGACATTAGTTGCACTGATGCCCATATTATCAGTCGAGGATCTTTGTTATTACATTCCTATGATAATAAGTGTTTCAAATGTATGAGGCGAGTATTCAGAATTGAATATAATAGAACTAATAGAATTGACAAATGAAGTCGAGTTTTGATATCATCAGATAACAAGGTGTAACGGAATCACACTTTATTAATTCATGGATAACTTTATCTTACATATCTTACATTATCAAAACTTTAAGAGTGTTGATACTTATTGCCCCGGATGCCTCCGTGGTAGATCTAGATTAAAGCAACATATGAAAAAAGGATTTTAGCTTGGTGTTATGGGGTTTTTTAAAACCTTATGAAGTGTGTTTAAGAAGATTCTTCATATATAACTGATGGCGAACTTGAGTATTCTCGAAAATTGTTTCTAGGGTAGAAATCCTAACGCAAACAAAAGCAATCTTGTCTCTTAGTAAGTAGGCTCCCCTGTGGTCCTGTTGTTTGCTTTTGAGCATTGATTAGCATAATGCCCTTTCTCTCCACAGGCATTACAACCTGTGGCCCTGTTGTTTGCTTTTGAGCATTGATTTGCCATAATTGCCCCTTTTCTCATCTAACAAGGCATTACCAAGTTACAATACTGTTGTAGGTTTATTTTCCAGTGCGGGTCCTTTATTTCTGCAGTTCCTGGTCAGATGACCTACCTTGTTACAAGTCTGACACTTAAGAGTGCAAGGTCCTATGTGATGTAGGGTGCATCTTGTACACAAGGGACGGTTTACAGTATACACATTGTTGGCATTATAAGCTCTGAAGGTTTCTTGTCTTTTATTCTGCTGTTGGTGGTGATCATTATTATGGTTGTTATTGGTTGCTGTATCTTGGTATAGGTTGTGGGTTTTGTGATTGTTGGAGTGGTTATTATTGTTGCGATTATTGGGATAGTTTTTGTTGTCATGATTATTGGGGTAGTTGTTATTGTCGGTGGTATTTCTTCCATCATCAAACTTTCTTTTGTGACCTTTGGTTTCTTGCATAGAATTGTGTTTTGTTACTTGATCCATTAACCTTTGGGACTTAGGTTAATGGCCTTTTTATTATTTCCTTCATGGTAAGGGAGGGTAACTCCCAAAGTTTAGGCTTTGAAGCGGTAACATTTCCTCATACCTTGGGTAATTCTCCCGAGATGACTTCCATCCCATGATTTCTCCAGAATTTTGGCACCATGTTTTGGACATAAGACTGCTAATTCATGAATCTTCTAACTAAATCTTAGAGATCATCTCCTTTCACGAACCAAGTTTTGTAAAATTCGTCTTCCATGTTTCTTGATTCAGTTCGAGGGCCAGATACTTATTGGTTAAAGTATTTTCATTCATCCATGGTGATCCTGTATGGCTCGTTCTATCCCAATAGGTTTTGGCGTATAACATTTTCACCAGGATAAGCATCAACGGATTAGAGTACCAGTAGTAAAATGTCCACCTGTCCTTCCTCAACACCTTGCTATGAGAAAATACCGATTCATTACGTATCAACCACGGATGAGTCCAACATCTCCGTCCGTACCATTGAAGTAGAAAGTTGACAGTTTTATGAACTCTATTGTAGTTTCCTCTTTTTAGCTATAACAGGAATTGCTTTGGGTTTAGTGTTGCCTATTGGATTGTCGGCATTGCCATGGCAAGCAGCTTGTGCTTCCAGAGCGACAGCAATACCATCATTATCAGTTGCCAGATGGAGCCCGAATCCATATCCGGTGCTTGCAGATGGTTGAAGTTCCTTATGCGAGGCATCTATCAACATATACAAGACAACACATAATTTAGAATCCATAAAATGATATAGTCATATCACAAGTGAAGGTATTATAAAAAGACTTGTGATCATTCTCGGATATTGTAAGCTACAACATAAAATTTTAGAATTTAAGGAAGAAAAGGGAGGTGAGTGCTTTGAGTATAGGTTGCTTTGAGAGATATATACGGAATATGGAAATAGTTGATCCAATAGGAGGACTTAGTGTCTTAGTGATGAACATCTCCTTGGGATAGTGTAGAAAAAAATTTTCTAGATGAGCTGGAGAAAATAGTTCAAAATTTCGTTAGAAGGAAAAAGCATCTTCAATATCAGAATCAGAGGGGACGATAGTAGAGTGAGGGGACGATAGTAGAGTGAGGGGACGAAGACATGACTGTAACAATCCAGTAGTAAATAACATAAGTTACTTATATAATAGTATAATAGTTATGTATTTTACAATACTAATTTCGGAAAAAGAAATGGTATCTTTACTATTTAGGAATTGCAGTGGCACATAGGACATTGATGGCAAAAGAAAAGTAGTTATAGTTAAGGTTTTTAACTTGTTCTCTATAACCATGGCGCTGATACCAATCTGTAACACCCCCATTTTGATAAATATAGTAGCGGAAGCTAATCTGGAGTATTACTTCATAGTACAACAGTCATAATCATAGAAAACGAATCATAAAGAGACTTTTTTTTAAAATTTTAGTTATCATTCACTTATTCATCAGAGTTTTTACAAAAGCAGGTCCCAAAATCTATAAGAAAAGTGTGAATGATAACAGTTTAGCCATCTTCAAGTCCTTGCCATTCCGTGCCATCAATTGCTTAATTTTTTGAGATAAACATGCTTAAAAGAGTCAATACAATAGTTGAGTGAGATTCATAGGTTTATAAAGACAATTGAATACAAGTCATCATATGTGATAATTGTAATGAGGATTAATTATTATACAAAAAATAGTAATATTAAATATTGTGTTGTGTATTATTGCGTCTAAGCTCATGGCACCCTAAACTGACTTGTGTAAAATCAAGAATGATAATATAATGAAATGCACCCCGGTGTATGTAATTGGCCATATACCAATGATATTTCAAATATAGAGCTTTGTGTTTACCTAATCCTGTTAACACAAACAGGATTCGAGTCAATCGAATAGACTATCCACAAAATTCGCGTTCACTCGGAAGTTATTAATGGTCCATGATAGCAGGAGGTCTTTTGGATCAAGGTAAAAAAACAAATGATATATTATATAGCATACATTAGATAAACACTTATATTCCATAGTTTATAGCATGTATCCCTACACGCGGTTATAAACATTCAAGAGATTTAAAACGTAAGGCTATGAACTCCCCTTAACTATAGGGAATACGATGATGGCAAAAGTAATGAAATAAAATAACGGCTTAGTCACACAACCTTGTTAAATATGTCAAGTCTTTAGTTTGATATGGATATGATATTTATTCATAAAGTAATATCATTTTGATTGAATTTATTATGGAAGTATTGTATCACTGTTCGGAGCCATCATAATCAAGGTCGATGTATAGCCGGTTGAAGGAGCCAGTACTTTAAATCGTAAAACTCATCAGAAAACTAGTAAAACGTATACCAAAGGAAACTCCCTTCCACATGAAGCTCCCTATAACGTAATACAATATAGTTTAAGTTTCTTTCAAAAAGCTAGAATAATTATATAATAAATTTTATAATTAAATAAAAATATCAATATTTTTAATATTTTGTGCAAAATGGCAAAATATACCCTCGGTTTATAAACCTTTACAAGTTTAGTCCTTTATATAAAAAGTTTATAGATAACAATAATTCCCTTGAACTTTTAGAACTTGGCAAAACAAATCCCTTATAGGTTTAACTTACTAAATGAACACTTTCGCTTCTGTACTTGTTATTTTCCAAAATTTATGATATATACCACTTGCATGGAAAATACGTTACGGTTTTAGTCCAAAAGCCATGCAAGCTTATTTTAATATTCCAAATGATATTTGCAGGTTATAGCTTATTAATATAAGCTAAAATAAGAGGTTTTAACGTAACGAAAGTTTAGAAAAAGGATTCATTAAGCTAGAAATCAAAACGGGTCGTTTTAGGGTTATAAAAATGAAAACGCGTAGGTTTTTAATTCAAATCTTTTCAAGACTTAATCAAGTGATTATAATATTGTTATATAAGCTTATTAGGATAGATTATAACAACATCTTTCAAGTTTAGCTTATAGATTAAAGAAAAACATGATTTTAGGGTTTCACGTGTTCAGTTTGGATCAAAACTTAAGAACGAATGGATTTTGAGTTAAAATCTTTTAAAAAGAGTATGAATATGATCATATGAACATTATAAGAGTATTGAAACAGAAATGGAACCTTTAGAACCTGGGTTTGAGCTTAATGATTCGAAAATGGGTCGAAATGGGACTTTTAGCTTCGTACGCCTAGAATAAGGGCCTCGGGGCTTCAATACTTCGTTTCTTTGATTCACTTATGCTCTTGGGACTTCTTAGGACTTCCTTGATCAGCTTAGAACTCCATTGATAGAGAGATAGAAAGATTTGAGGTGTGATTTGAAGAATGAAAGAGTGCGCCTATATATAGCGTCGAATAACCCTTAATTCCACAAGTTTCTTGATGGCTAAGGTATATGGCTAAGTGTACATGACTCCAAGGAGGCTAGGAGGGAAATATGGCCAGATTGTTGCAAGCTAAACTAAGCATGGATGAGGCAGCATGTTCCATGGTGCCAGTCTGTTAAACTAGGTAACAAAGAGGGTGATTGTGGAAGCTTAGTGACCAAGTTGGGAGCTTAGAGGTGCTTGTAAGTAGCTTGTGGATGATGTTGCTTAGTCATGGAGGTGCTTGGATAGTGGTTTGTGTTTAAAATGGGTAGAAATGGAGGGAAAAGTGTATCGAGTTGGATTAGGGGGGTCCGTTTTTTTCCCCCCCCCCCCCAAAATATTTTTTAAAAAGGTATTTAGGTTTTAATTTCAAGTTAAGGCTAGGGTTTAGGATAGATTAAGGTTTAGGATTAGTGTTAGGATTATGGTTTAATGTTTAGGATTAGTGTTTAAGGCTTAGGATTAAGTTTTAGGGCTTAGTTTTTAGGTTAAAGCAAAATTAGGGTTTAGGGTTTGATTTTAGGGTTTAGGGTTTTTAAAACATGAATTAGGGCTTAGGATTAGAGTAATTAGAGTTTATATGTTGTAAATTAAGTGTAGTACATTGTACTAAAGAGGTGGTACAAAATCTAGAATGAAAATGGTGGTAAAACGGCTATTTTGAATGTCATGCTTAATGACTTGTACATTGTGCTTTAGATGACTTGTACATTATTTTGGAGGAATTTATATTCAAATAAGATGTTATATTACTTATACATTTGAATTAGTAGCTTATACATTCACTTTGAATGTTTACATTACCCAAAATTAGGGTTTAGGCATAAACGTTAACGGTTTATGTTCATTTGATAATAACATTGTGAAAACTACGTTAATAGAAACGTATGGATAAATAGATAATAGATGCATTGACTTTGACATATTATATGATGTTTGCTTGACATAAACATAGGTAGAGATGGTATGGGTAGGTTGTGTGAGCTCGTTAACTTTAGTGATGCAAGTTACATTGCATAATGAGATAAAGCGAAAAATTTCCCTGTAAAAAGGTGGTTTATCATATAATAGATGGATAGTACATTGCATCTAATTTAATAGATAGATAATTACATTGATGAAAATTGCGGGTTGTTATATGGTTATTGGTATAGATAGCGGAGAAGTGACAACAGCATCATAGAATGACATCAACATGATTGATAGCAACAATGGGATCATTGCCCCTCCCTGTAAACATTGGAACAATTAGAACCCGAGGCTGGTTAGGAAATACAGGTTGTTGGAAAACCCTGAAGGAGCATATTCCATTGAGGGATGGATGAACGATGGAGAATAAACGTAAGGTGAACTGATGATTGATAATCATTGGATGGATAAGTATTGAAAAGATGGTGTGGATGATTGATTGTTATTGAGTATGTTAAGACTGATAAGATATCCATACTGATGGAGACTGAATGTTGAAACTGAGTTGAAAATTGGTAATGAAGTTTTGATGAGTTTTGATAAGGAGACTAGGTCATCTGATAGGTTGCAACCAAAGCAAGCGGATCTGAGTTGCGTTCATGCATTAAACGAACCTCATTTGCATGAAATCATGTACCTTATCCCAAGTAAGCATACGCTAATCAATGTTTAGTTTGTATAAAATCCCAAACCAGTTTGACATCGTGTCCACAATTTGCTCCTCACTCAGGAAGAAGAGTATTCAAAACTGGTGTTTACTTAATTGTTCCAGTTTCATATTGTAGATGTTCATGTCATTGAGTAGCAGTGAAAATCTCAAGTAAAAATCACATAGTGTTCCCCCTTCTTATAAGCAAACTTATCGAATTCATCATAAAGCTTACACTCTCTTTCCTGTTTCGTAAATGAAATTCCTTGCTTGAGAAGTTGAATTCTCTCCCAAAGTTCCTTGGTGACTTTATGATTGCTAACCAATGCATAGACCTCAGGTGGTAGTCCTTGGAAATGTGATTTTTGTTGCCTTGATATCACAATCAGCTTGAATTGCTTCCGTAGCAGATAACTCAGAATATTTCTTTGGTCTTGTCCACTCCATTTTCCTCTATTACGGCAGGATATGGAACCATCATCAACGGATTCAAAATCAATTATTCCATGTGTCCTATTCATCATGTAACTCCATTATTGTCTTTCAAAAAATCATACATATCCTTTTCCAACATAGGTGGAAGACGATTGTCCGCACCCGAAAGAATTACTTTGTCAGCCAGAGTCATCATTTGAAAATGTCTAATGTTTAAAAGATTACTTGTTTGATCGAAAGGTGGTAGAAAGAAATTGTGTTTGATTAATTGTCCTTTTAAGTGTTTTAATTCTTAAAACTATAACCGGATTTTACAATCCCTTGACAAAACCTTGAAAAAAAAAAAAAAAAAACAAAAAAAAAAAAACAAGTTAATGTTCATGGTTTTTACGATCACGAAACTAAAACCGTATAATATGAAAACTTGAGTTGTTCGGTTTGGGTTGTTCGAGATGGGTTGTTCGGTTTGGGTTGTTCGGTTTGGGTTGTTCGACACGGGTTGTTCGACACGGGTTGTTCAGTTTGGGGTTTTGTTCGGTTTGGTTTGTTCGACACGAGTTGTTCAGTTTGGGTTGTTCGACACGGGTTGTTCGGTTCGGGTTTGTTCAACACAGGTTGTTTGTTCTGGTTGTTCCGAAACTGGTTTCGGTCCAACAGTGACGAAACACAACGATTTTAAAACACAAAAAGACACCCTTTTGATGGTTGTTTTGCAAAAATTCTTATATAACTAGTGTTACTAAACCTATAGGAACAAGAAAAAAGAAAACTTTAAGGTTTTTAAGCCGAAAAATTTAAAATTAAGATTTTGCTCTTTATAAAGTTTTCGAACACAAAAAGTAACAAAAGTGATGTTTTTCTTGATTCTAAGCTTGTACACCTATATCTCAAAGATACTAGATCAGATTTACCAATGTAAATAATCCTTTAGTGTAGCACAAGTAGCTTTTGAAATCAAAGAAAAAAATTAGAAATAAAGGACGATTTTTACGACAAAACAAACGAACCAAAAGATAAACACAAAATCGAAACATACCACTCCATGGCTCTTGATACCAATTGAAGAATATTATTAATCTTTAACAACAAGAACTAGAGAGAGAAAGTGGGAAGGAAGGATGTATTTTCTAGTAAGAGAAAGTAAAGAACATGAAATGCATTAAGTGAAAATGAAACATACATCCAACCACCCACGCTCCCAAGTCATGAAAGAGTTTATATAGTATCTATGGCCGTCCATGGAAGGGATTTATTGATTTCCATGGGCTTTTACCTTATCTTTGGCCCGGTTAGCTTACTAAATAATACATTGTGGACTACAAGCTAGAAACGTAAAATACATGGAGTGAACGATCCTTTTTTGGATTCCTAACGTACATGTTGAGCCTCAGTGTTATGAGCTTAGAGCAGGCGTAATTACTTTTGTGATATTGTATTCGTTACTTATCATATACTTGGAAATCTTGAGGTCCTACTTTATACATTACTTAAACCTGTGAATTCACAAACTTTATGTTGACGTTTTAAAGCATATTTTTTTCAGGTCAATAAGGTACGAGACAAGGATACATTGGTGGTCGTTATTTTGGATGTCATTGCATAAATATTTAGAAGCATTACATTTTGGAGATATTTGTTATGTTTTAAAATCTTTACATTTACAAGTGAACATGTTAGGCCGTTGTGCTTTTTTAACAAACAATTTCAGTTATTCCAATGTATCAGTTTTTCAAATGAATCAGTTAGAGGCCGTTCTCATATCTTGTGCTATTGATCTATGAAGTAACACTCTCAGACCCATATTCCGCTGCGACCCTATTTGGGGGTGTTACAGATTGGTATCTAGAGCCAAGGTTATAGAGAACCAGTCAATGTTTTTGCTTAACTATAACCTTTTCAAGCATTGCATCATAACAAAAAGGTTTTCACGGGACCATACATACACCTCTTTGGTTGCATTAAGTTGGTTATACCTAACGCTTGCATGATGTATTACAATTTTTAACCTACATTAACTTATAATTACGAAACATGATATATATATATATAAATAATATATATAAATATATATATATATATATATAAATATGTATACACTTATCTATCTCCAAAGTGAAAATTTTTACACGTGTTTTATAACAAAAGGAAAAAGTTTTATCTATTATAAATACTAAAACATTTCCTCCAGACAATAACGAATAACAGATGGCCAAAAACTCTTAACACAACTTTAACCATAACATCTCGCAACATTTCATCTTTATTGGACATGAACTTTTGGAATTAAACTAATGTTATATTTTTTGATTTTGAAGAAAATGGCATACCCAAAAAAGAACCGTCGTAACCACCACACCACATCTGGACCTGCTGCCTCAACTTAAGGCATTGATTGCCCGAGGAGTTGCCGATGCATTGGCAGGCAGAAATTGAAGGCGAACAGAACCAAACGGAAATGGCAAGACTTCCATAATTCCCTTGAACTGGTACAAAGAACAGTAGCGAGCTGCTCGTGGAGTGCAACTACTACAGTGACTGTACCTTAATGTCAACAACCCTGAATTTCAAGGTACTAAAAGAGTTTTTTCTGGTCTTACTCAATGGTTCGAAAAGATGGAATCTGTCTTTCATATCAGTAATCGCACAGTCGCATGTCAAATCAAGTTCTCTACTTGTACTCTCCAGGGAAAAGCTTTAACGTGGTGGAACTCCCATGTTAAGACTGTTGGCCATGATGTTGCATACGCAATGACATGGAAAGCATTGAAAAAGATGATAACTGATAAATACTTCCCAAGAGGCGAGATTAAGAAGCTGGAAATTAAATAATGAACTTAAATGTGAAGGCAATTGATGTGGGGAAAGCTATAGCGCAACATTTTCAAGAGTTGGCATTGATTGCGAATAAATGTTTCTGAGGAATTTTCCCCCAATGTGATTGAAAAGTATGTCGGTGGTCTATCTGACATGATTTATGGAAGTGTGATGGCATCTAAGCCAAAAACCATGCAAGATGCAATTGAATTTGCAACTGAACTGATGGACAAAAAGATCAGCACTCTTGCTGAACGTCATTCTGAGAACAAGAGAAAACTTGATAACAACAACTAACACAATAACAACCGGCCCACGAAGCAAGTTGTGCTATACTTATACCGCTGGGTCTGGTGAAAGGAAGGAGTATGCTGGAACTCTACCGTTGCGCAACAAGTGCAAGTTTCATCACAATGGCCAGTGCACTGTAAAGTGCGCAAACTGCAAAAGAGTTGGTCATTTGACCAGAGACTGTAGGAGTCCTGTTACTACTAACAATCAGAGAAACCCCACTTGCTATGAATATAGGAATCAAGGGCACTACAGGAGTGATTGCCCAGAGTTAAAGAACCAAAACCATGGAAACCAAGCTGGAGGTACTGGAGCATGTGGAATAGTGCATACCTTAGGAGAGCGGAGAAACCAATCAAACTTAACACCATGGAGAAATGACATCAATGGCTTAGACACTTAGTTCCTTAAGAATTTAGTAGTGCAAATATTATGATATTTAATCTATAACGATCTCTTATGTTTTGATGAGACAAAACATGTAACTTGTCATAACGTAACGATAAAGTGCGCAAGTTACCTCGTAATTCACAAATCCATCAATGCATACACTATCAACATCTCTCGACGACTCATGTATAGCATCAAGACGGAACATTGGTTAACACCCGACGTAAACACATAAGGTATGTAAAACAATATTAAATTTGTAAGGAATGGATCAAAAATTATTTAGACAAATTATTTTTGAATTATAAAAAAATATTTTATTTGGTAATTATTTTGAATTACAAAATTCCTGGCAGCTTGGTGTACAACAAGTTATTTGATGATAATTAATAATGCTTGTGTTCTAAATTTTATTCATATAAACTCTATGAATTCATTCAACATTTTTCGTTGACTTTTTAGCATGTTTTATCTCAGGTAATTGATCCGCTCAGACTACACCTTAAAATACATATAATATAATAAAATATCAAATATATAGTAAGGATAGTCTAAAAGCAGAGTCAATGATACCGAGAAGTAGTATAGAGTTTTCTCGGGTCGTAAATCCCCAACGAGGCTGGAATGGTAAATCGATACGAATGAATTGATGGTTTTGAATTGAGAAATGATTTTGATTTTTAACTAGATAAACTAAAATTAATTAAAGAAAACTAAAATTATTCTACGGGAAACAAGCAGTGGAAAATGGGAATCTTAAATATACTACGGGGAACAAAAATAGTTATACGGATAAATCCTAAACTACGGGAGCATAAATAATGGCAATGAAAATCCTAAGAAATCTACGGGGAACGTAATTAGGCTAAAAATACTTAACTAAAATAATTAAAACTAATAAACTAAATTAAACATGCAATTATAGACTACCGGGAATTAAATCGCAAGCTAAAACTAAAAATTACAAAAATAAAGTCATAAAATTAATTTTAAAATTTAAATAAATTAAAAATATTCTAACTTAAAAGAAAATGTAAAAATTTTCAAAAACGGAGTTCGAAAACGAACAAAACGGTAAGAAACGAAAAATCCGGGCTCGTAAACGGGCCCGGAACTGAATTTTTAGCAAAAATTACCCTACATAAGTTTTTATATTTTTAATATAAACTAACTGATTAAATAAAATTTTATTAAAAAGAAAAATATTTTTTTGTTAATTTTTGTATTTTTTATGAATTTTTTAAGATTAAAAACTAATTAAAACTAATTAAATAGAAAAAGACAGAAAATATTATTACAAAAAAATCTGAAAAAATCAAATTAAATAAAGAAAAAGTTGAGGAATCTAAAAATATAAAAAGCCCTAAAAGTTACTGTAGCATTTTATATTAATTAAACTAATTAAAATTAAACCTAAAACTAAATTAAATTAAATTAAATAACTAACTAAAGCTAACTGTTGTTAAAACTAAAGGACTAACAGTGAAAGGACAAAAGGACTGACGGGGTAAACTAAACCTAACTTGGTATACTAACAGAGTTAACTTATAAAAGAGTAAATTACACAAATGGTCCCTGAACTGGACCCCGATTACAAAGTGGGTCCAAAGTGCTTATTATCAAAAAGTCAAAAAAGCAAACTTACTTATCAGCTTAAGGGGAACAACTTTTGCAAAAGCACTTATGCTTTTAGTTGGCTTAATAAGCTATAAAAGTGACTTTTTGGGCTGACAGAAACTAAATAAGCTTATGGGCTTATTTTGCTTTTTCTTTGAGGTATAAGCTAACAAATTAAGCTACAACTATGGGGACAGATAAATAGGGAGAGGGGAGTCCTAAAATAAGCTAAGTTATCTAGAATAAGCCCTAAAATAAGCTAGAACAGAAATAAGCTATGTTGACAAATTTAATAAGAAAACAGAAAAAGTACTACTTTAATGCCTAAATAAGTTAAGCTAAAGGGGGAAATAAGCTATGAGATTTTGGGGAATTAAAGGGCTACCTATAAGCTACAAAGAAAAGCAAAAACATCCTAAGGCTTAATACGAAATAAGCTATAAAAAGGGTGCTGAAAATTGGTTTCAGCACCAGGGGAGGTGCAAGGCAGTGGCTAGGGGCTTTTTGGGCTTATGAAAAATAAGCTCAATTGTGCTTTTTAGCCACAACCAACCCCAAACAGATTTAGAGTGGTGGTCAATGAGCTTATTTCCAAAATAAGGGGTGCTAAATCACACTTAATCCTGCTGATATTGAAGCTCAAAGGTCAAGGTTTTCAAAGAAAATGCATAGGCCACACTTTGACTTATTCTGTCAAATTAAAAAGTAACAGAACTAAGGGCTTTTAAAATGGTCTTTGGTGATTACAATGAGCTCAAAAATGTGTTGCTTAAGCTGTCTAAGCAGCTTAAGCTTTATAGCTTATTTTTTTTGTGAAAATCTGACAAAAAGAGAAAGGCTCATTAAAGCTTAATTTAATACTAAAATTTGTGATTACTTTGGTCTAATTAGGCACACACACTCAGCCAAAGGTGGCTAAGTGCTTGTGACCCATAACACACCCCCATATGACCCATTTTAGCTTTTTACCAAACACCCCTTTAATAAGTCGAATTCCCTTTTTCTTTGGTTTAACTCAAAATTAATTTAAAACAACTGATAATAGAGACTAGAAATTGTTTAGCAACCAGACAAACACAAGTTTTCTCACAATTAACACACGAATTCCCAAGAGTGACAATGGGAAATTTAAAACTTCAAAATAAACTATTTAAACTTGCATTAAAAATTGCTTAAGAAACATAACCCATACATAAAAACAAAAACTCTACTTTCAATTAACAATTAAAATTAAGATTAAATAAAAATAAAGCTACGTAAAACTAGTGTAACTTCGGCTTGTCCTTTTTTTCCTTGCTTTTATAGAAGTCCAAAGCTTCTATACTCGTCTTCTTGTGTTGTGAGATCTCAGCCATCAATCCTAGCCCTAGGATTGCAAGTGTGCTTCTTTTAAGCTCAATCCCGCCATTGATATTTCTTGGGGAGAGGAGGATTGCCAACATGGCATGTTTAAAGGTTAGTGGGTTGTGGGTTTAGGTTGGGACTGGGTAAACGAGTGTGTGGGTAAAGGAATGGAGTGTTAACTCGTGATGGTGGGGGGTTCAAGGAGGTTGGCGGGAATGGTTGGGGAAGGGAGCCCGGGATTGGCTGTTATAATTTGAAAGTTCCAATTGCCCAAGAAGAAACCCCCAACTTTCTTTCATTTTCCACTCTTTTTATTCTTTTATTTTTCAGTTATAAACGAGTTTAACAATTGTCATAAACAGCCCTTGTGTTTATTGAAACAAAGATATAAGAAGGTTTGTGGATTGGCAGTTTCAGCCCTTGGTATTTTAAAAGGGGAAAACAGTTTGTAAAAATGCAATTTCAGTCCCTCTTTGTTTTAAACCATTTTCTTTTATAAAACAATTTTCAGAATTGACAATTTAAGTCCCTAAGGTTTTATAAAAATTGTTTTTGGGCCAGTATTGGGCTTGGGTTTGTGTATTGGGCCCAATTGGGTTTATTTGGACCCAATAAGGTTTGTGGGCTTTGTATTGGGCCCAACTAGGTGTGTTTGGGCCCAATATGGTGCAGGCTTCTGTTACTGGGCTTTTTAAGGCCCAATAAGGTTTGTGATGGGTTTTGTATGTACAATGGCAGGATTGCTGTACAAGGGCAGATTGGGCCCGTCAAAGTCTTCATATCTCTGTCAATTTGCACCACAAATGGCAGTTGTCATTGATTGAGCCATTTGGTCTTCACATCTTCAATAATATACTATTGGGCTTCCCCGCCCATCAGATGGGTTGAGATATGCATCCAATAAGTATTCTTCAATTACGGCTTCGTTTGACTGTTAATTTGTTGATTTGACTTTGACTTTGACTTTTCTGGTTTTTGGCTATGATTTGCTTTGTCTTTCACACTTTTTCCATCCGATTCCGGTTTTTGCGTTTTGGCTTGTTTTTCGTCCTTTTCTTGGTTATCCTTCCTGCACAATACATTTGAAGCAAAACCTTATATTGTTTTATCCTAATTCAAAGTGCGTAGTATTCTAAATTAAGAAGAGAAGTAGTCTTTTTATTAAACAACATCTGCTTATGAGTAGAAGCATATAATGAGCTTAGTACAAACATCTTAGTACACTGTGTAACTTAGAATTGCAAGATGCAGGAACATCACACACATAACAGTAGAACTGCAGTTAAATAAATAACATGACGACTAAAAACACTTTAATCTAATTTTTTTTGAAGAACTTAGCCGTTTGTGGAGTTCGTATTTTGTTTCAGGAATGTCTCGACCTTGGTATGGAGTTATAAGTTATGGCAGTAAAGGAAAACTCGAGTTTCCAACTATGTATCCTTGAAGCTCAATTCCTTTTGTAAGCTTAAATTTAATATGGTTTGCTCAAACGATTAAATTAGACAGAAACCATGTTTAACCGCCGCATTGATATGTTTCAGGGTGATTCAAATCATCCATGTGAATCCTTAACCTCTCCCGGACGGTTGCACAAAACCTCGAGAAACTGTTTGGATCAGCTTGACTGCGCAGAAATACAACATTACTAGTTTGTAAGATCTAATTGCTAATAATGTTAGCCAATCTTTACTTCCAAGCATTTTGATGTACCCTGTGATTCTTGTACACTATCTGCTCTTTTTTTGCAACAATCAGAACGAAATTTTTACAAAGTTACTCTTTATAGTATGTTTTCATTTTAGCTTTGAAAATATTTGTCTCCATTAACCTTGCTGATAAACAACTTAATTAGCTTTAATAAGCAATCCCAAACTGCCTCTAATCACATTCAATAGGTAATTCTTAAAAGTCTGTATGAGGAGTTTAAATAAGCAATCTTAGACATCCTTTAAACGTATATCGCATGTTTAGTTCCTATTACAAAAGCTATGGTTCATAAAAAGTAAAGGTTGGGTAGAGTCAAAAAGGGTTCGTGGAAAACTCGTGACTATTGTAAAGGTCAGTTATATGCTTGTACCTAAACATGTGGCTATAGGTTGTTGACATTGCAAACTGAATCATATAACCGTATTAGATATAAAAGGAAACTGCTATCACATAGCTCATGCATTGAAAATAATTTTTAAGACGCCATTAGGAGTTGGCATTGTGCTTTTGAGCAAATCAGCCCCAAATACCCCATAAAATATCTTAAAATAAATACTTATTACCTGGACGTAGGGTGATTTAAGAAACTTCAGGTTTCTCGACGGCTATCAATCTTTCGTCGCTGCTATATTTTCCATCATTTTGAACGTGCTGATCTTTCACCCATTCTGCATTTCAATGGTTGAAATGTGACGAGAATGTTTAAATGGTCCGTAATGGCTCGTTTGCACAACTTTTCCAGCTTTATGTTAGAATAAACCCTGCAAGTTCAACACTCATTTTAAGAACTGTTAATGCATATTATGAATGTGGAAATTAGTGCGCTGTATAAAAAAGATTATCTGCACACACACGGTATTTCGTTGCCATATATATATATATAAGCGACACCAAACACACACCATGGATGCAATCACAATATGGGCCTGGTTGCCTCACCAACTTATACAAAGCATACATACTTATACACAGAAATAGCTAAAAAATAAAAAAATGTCAACTAAAAAATATCAGCAAAAAAAAGGCTAGGATCTATTACCGTGCATCACCGGAGTGAGGTTCAGATTGATTAGCATCCAAGAAAAGCAGACGCATTCACAATGGCTGCAAAGTTAGTGCTTTTCCCCCATAAATGGTTACGCTTTTAGAAGCGAGTATAGTTATATTAAGAAATTGTTTTAGAAAACAACACAGAAGCCTACTGATGACATCAAATAACGTCACATTATTATATCATTTATCCCATCTATTTTGCCCACTTTTATATAATTGAAAGTTTCAATGTTTATTTTGTTTAAAAAATTCGATTTCTTAATTTATCCGTTGATTGTTTAATTATGTTTTGTGCACCTCATACTGGTTATGTGTTTTGGAATATTGTCGACCCTAAAATCATTCAAACTGGTCTAGTGTTACGAGACCAAAGTATCTAATACCGGGGATTAGCTCTTCATATCGTGTCTTATATTACTGGACCAACAGGATCACAAATAACGTTCTGTCTTTGTCTTGATTAGAGCTTAGTTGGACTGTAGAGACCCATTTATTTTCATAATCATGCTCTAATAACTGATAAAGATTGGAATAGTGGACTACCAGTTATAAATACACTTCAAAACAATAAGTGGGTAACTCTCGTTGGGCTAAGTTTTAACAGATCACCACTGCTAATTCTCTAAGATAGGATTATAAGTTAAACTAAAGGATGCTTTATGCGAATGCGTTTAAATTTGTGACATGGGGGATTAATCATGTCTAGGTCTAGGATGATGTCCCCAGCCAAGTCCTAAAATGATATGCCGCTTTGAGATAAGTAAATCATTGCACTAAAATAAACAAACCAGCATTGAACCGGATTTAATATGGCTAATATAGTTTTCTATCATTTGGCTTGTACCGCTTTTTTATATTTTAATCTTCATCTTTTGTGTTTATTGTGTATTGAATTGGTATTTTGGTCAATCACCAAACCTGTGCCAACTGTCAGTCTGAATCCACCATTTCATTAGACAAAACCGTACATATCATAAGTTTAACCAGTATAAAAGTAATTAAATTACCGATAGAAATAAATAGGATTATAATTTCCACTCTTATTGTTCGAAACCCTAATTCCCACTCTTACTGATAGATAATTAGAAATAAAAGTGTTGTTTAGTTTTTTCGGCTAAATATAAATTAAAACTTGATATTCAAATCAATTGACCCTAAAAACCGATAGCACATCAGTTTTTTGGCGCCGATTGCCGGGAGTGAAATAATAAACCTTACTCTCATAAGTATTTCAAACCATTAAATAATTAGTTTTAGGTATAATATTTAAATTATGTTTGTATTTATTCGCATTGTTTGTTTAATTTTCTGCATTGCTCAATACGACGTATTCAATTCATTGAATACGAAGTATTGGTCCATTTTACCTTTACCTCTATTGCAAGTTGATTACAGGAAATGGACGACCCAAATATCACCATGGAGGAATACATCAGTCTTAAAGAAGAAAAAGCTCGAAGACATGGTCAAACGTTCAATTGGCAAACTGCCACGTTCGGGAAAGTTAAAAACTATGAAGATGAGGATGACTATCCCATTGACTTCGAAACTGAATTCCCGGTCATAGTCTTTGACAATATATTAACAGCAATCCCGTCTGAATCCAAGGTATGTCCTCCTAACGAAAACGAGTTAGATTTCAGAATTTCATTAGACGAATCCGACGATGAAGATTACACGGTAATTTTTGATGAAAATTCATTTTCGTATAAAATAATTTATGTCAATGATTTAATAAAAACGAATTCGGGAAATGATAAACCTTTGTCTCCCAACCCTACGGTTGATTATTTTGATGATTTAGACTACTTTAAGGATCTCGAAAATGAATTTCCAGCCATTGTCTATAACGATGGCTTAATGTCTAAATCAGATCTTGGAGTTAAACCTCTTATAAATTCTGAATGTATCGATGAACTTAATTTAATTAATGAAACATCATTGTCTGAATATGATGAAGAAATTGTTTCGTGCTTTAATGACCAATTCAATGATATTCATCCCGATAATTTAACATCATAAAAAGACGATGATGATAACGATATCGGTATAATACAGTCTTCAGAGGATAATGAAATTACGCATGGGGAAAATGGGTTTTCTGAAACAAGTCACGATAAAATCATTAAAACTTTTGAAACGGGAAGTTTTGTCATTAACTTAAATATTGTGATCTGGAATTATTACATAAACGGAATGATATTCTTTCTTATTATAAATCTATATGTGTCGTACGTCATTTTGTTCGACCCTAAGAGGTATTACAAGGATGGTTCTCATACAAGCATTATGGAGGCCAAGATATGGCACCACTACCAACTGCTGATCAGAGGCACCCATGGCTTAGATATCAGATTGATGAGTATACTAAGGAGATTAGGCGTAGTTACGAGCAAAGGCTCGAGACTATATGGAGCAGACCGGTTAACCGGGTACATGTGCTAGATTTTGAGGGTTTGACAGCCGAGATGAGGTAGGATTTGGCAGTGAGGTTGAGGATGGTAAATTCTGGTGAGGGACAACAGGTATTTATGAGTCATGCTTGGAGGCGGTTGTTTGGGATCTGAGGGCCTTTAGTTCAAGAGTTTATTCTAGAATTCTTGAGTACTTATAGGATGAGTGATACTATTATAGACTTAGACACTGTTGATACCTTGTGTTTCCAGTTAGGAGGAGTTAGGAGGAGGATGACTTTAAGGCAGTTTATCTTGGCATTAGGGTTACACACGGAGCATGAGATGGTAGAGGCTGGGTTTGGAGCCTACTAGGCTGGGAGTGATAGATTGATCCCCGCCAAAGGGGATCTTAGGGATTATTGGATGCAGATCTCGTCTGACAGAGAATTCTTGGGCCTCGCCCCTTTCTATGTTCTTATTCGAGACCCTATGAGGAGGCTATGCCACAAGATGCTTGCTTATAGTATTTTAGGTAGGGGGCAGGCACCTGAGAAGGTGACCGATGTTGATCTCTTCTACCTCCGCAGCATGGACCATGGGACTGCCAACGTCCCACACCTTTTAGCGCAATATCTGTTTAGGCATGCGGAGGGGAGGAAGAGAGGGGCTAGGCTGTCAGGAGGGCACTTTATTAGGCGTTTGGCTATGCATTTTAGGCTGGTTAGTGATAAGGGATTGAGAGGACTGCAGGTAGTCACCCTAGAGCTCCCATTGATTGATTTACATGAGCTCGGGAGGCTCCACATCTGCACGAGGTACGGCAACACATGGGCTTGGGTAGCCCAGGGACCAGAGACGCAGCAGGCTGCTGCGGCTGGTGCCCTAGAGGCCAATGAGGCTGGTTAGGCAGCTGAGGAGGTTGCCCCAGAGATTCCAGCACCAGCACAGGTACCTCCACAACCTCCACCTGCCTCACAGCCCCGTACTATGTCATAGAGGATCGAGAGGCTCAAGGAGGAGGTGCACGACTTACGGCGTGATGTTGTGGGCCTGCGAGGAGATGTTGTGAGCTTTACCACCGAGCAGTCTAGAGCCTCCACCTGGCTGATCTCTTGCATGACACAGCTCATGGACGCCAGCAGCTAGACTTATCAGCCATTCGACAGCACCCTCGTAGGTAGCTCAGGATTGTCCTTTCGGAGGTGTATCAGGCCTAGGACGGGCGATGCTAGCACCTCTGTAGCCTCTCATATCGATGCTCAGCCCAACCTCTAATCTCTCTATGTTATTATCTTTTGTTGATCTCTACTATATATTACACTTTTAACACTTTGATTACCGATTTATTTTTTGATATATATTATATGATGATCAGTTTACTTATGTGTGATAGAATCAAGACTGGTAATAAGTTCAGCAACAGGACTCATTGATTGATTACAGGTTTGAAATCCCAAAACCATTTGCTTAATAACGTAAAAGAAGAGGAAAAAGGTCGAACTTAAAGACCAGCTGAATCAAAAGTGCTTCCCGAGAGACAACCTGGTCATTTTAATTTTAATTGTTTGAATTTTAATTTTCTGCATGAGTCTGTCTTCCCAGACATTACATACGGCGTATCGAACCCCATTGGATACGGCGTATGCATGTCTGGACGTTATCAGTTTTAAAACTTAATTATTTAATTTCTAGTAATTTAATTGTTTCTATAGGAACAATACGGCGTATCTTAGGGTTTGGGATACGGCGTATTGATCCCTGTATAGTTGTGTGTTTAATTGTTTTCTTGTACCATTGTAGCGAGATAGAATTTGCACTTGTCTTCTAACCTTTTACAGGACCTTGCTGAAACTATGATATGCTATATGTTGAAAAAGACTTGTGTTGAACTCATGTGGGCATTCTGAAGCCCTAGTCAACACACTTTTTGCTCAAGAACTCATCATGGATAATTATCACGAGCAAAACATCAGGGAGTTTTTCGTTCTAATTTTATTTTCCCTTATTATTTAATTATTTTATCTATACAAATGGGAACGTTGTATAATTTAAATGGGGGTGGAGAATTAGAACGTACCTGTCTTCTTTTTTACAAAATAACATGCAAAGTGCTTAAAAATGGTCAAAATTTTAAAATTTTTCAGCATGACTTTTATAAAAATCACTAGTTACATTACCTAGCGCACTATAACCCTTGATAAATGTCCTATTGTGAAATAGCGCTATTCCGTTTCTAACATGGTCTGTATTAGAATTTTACAGTATTTTAATGATGTGTGCCAATGATGTGTAGAACTTTAGACTTGGCGCTGGTTATATCACTCGGGAGAAGCCTAATGTATTAGTACTATGGAATTTAGATGTAAGACCATGTTCAACTGATAGAAATTTCTTAGGATTTACCAAATAGCCTAAAAAGTGTCGTGTAAATTGTAACTATGCCACACTGCGTTATGTTAACTCCCGTGTAACCTTGATTACTCTTATTTTTGGTAAAATCCCTAGAACAGCCTGTTGAGTCATTCCTTTCTTTTTTTGTACACCATTTATTATAATGTGTGCGTAACACCTTTGCTTCCTTAGACCACCGCTGTGCTAGATGATTAAGCCTATTTCTCTATGTTGCTAGTTGCTTTCGTGTAAAGTCTTGTATTTCTGTGAAGATCGTTATAGACTCATCTAGGATATGTTTTACAGATAATATAAATATGCAGCAGAATATAAAGAACAGTATATTATCAAACAAGGTTTTGTTATGCCATGACAGTTGTCCACCTCTGCCCAATTCTCTACTTTGGATACTTAACGTAACTATTACTATCTAGCTAATAAACTATTGAACTGATCGATGTACATACACACATTTTCTAGACTTTCATTGGAAGAGTTCTATGTTTCTGGGATGTATTAAACCTATGTCTATGATCTCTTTATATAGGGAGAGATCAAGACTTACAAAGAAAGAAAATCAATAAGATAAGGAAACTAATTAAACTGTAATTTAAAATTACTTTCTCTACTTTTATCTTGTAAATCTTTGAGCCAAATCTTTATAATGTCTCCACCTGCTCTGTATGTAATTCTGATCCTGCGATTTAGTACTTATGTTTCAATTCTATTGTCTTTTTGTCTCATCTAATCTGTAAACCCAACATCTACCCCTATTGGATGCTGACAAAACAACAAATTCTTGCTAGAGAATTCCCCTGTAGTTGGAGTGTTGAGATCATGGATCTCCCTAAATGAACAACTTCCTTGTAAACTGCTTCCCCTTAACTTTTGATCATGCCACCACACATAATAAGTTCTAAAATTTGGTCTTGCTTACCCTTGTTCTTCCCCTTTTTATCATAATCCAATAGGGGACATATGAATATAAGCAACTTTGATCTTGACCACTACAAACCAATATCACACTTCTAATCCAAGCCTTCTAACTCCTCAAATTACCCACCATTAAGCACAATAAGAAAAATGAACTTGAGTAGTAGAAACTCACACTAGCAGTAGTAATAATGACTAGCAGTAGTAAAAACCTTCACCTCAATGACGCATGTAAATGGTTAAACATTTTAACAATAAGCTTCCCCTGAAACCCATATGTTAACCATTTCTTGAATCTTCAATTCTGTAGGCTCTATGTAATGATTACTGATGAAGAAAACTAAGTATAACGAACTTGATGCTGAAGTAGAATAACCCAAACTTGTGTCTTATATCTTGTACTATCCACGTGACGTCAAACTTATAAATAAATCTGTGAAATATAAGTAGATCGCAACCTCTTGACAAAAATCCTCATCTTCTATGAGACACATACCAAGTGATAGCAAATGTGAGCTTTGAGCACCATAAGAAAAATCACACACCTTTGCTAGATTTTGACAAGTCTTCGTCACAACATTGAAAACACAAACAAGTTACCTCCAAATGTTGTAAGCCATTTGAGATATGATAAAACACGTACCCAAGTAATTCCACTTCACCGTCAAATAAGCAATAAACAATCTTCTTCGTAATCAATTGTTTCAAATAATCCCAAAAATAATAGCCTTTTTATCCATTTGAATGAATCTGAATCCGTTAGCTTCCCCTTAAACCAATCAGTAGCAACCAACAGTAGTAACTCCTTCTATTGGCAGTATTAAAAGTATACAAGCAGCACAAACCTTGGTTTAAGTCCAACAGTAGTAACTACTAACCCTAGCAGTACTAATAACCACAACAGTATTAACTTCCTTTTGTGTGTGTTATACGGGATCCAAAAACTATGTGTTGTCCGATATCTGATGATACTAGCAGTATTAATATCTTCAAGCAATATTAACATTTTTGTAAGCCCAATGCTAGCAGTACAAACTTAATACTGGCAGTATAAACTTTTTAAGGTCAGCGGTACAAAGTAGACACGAACGGTATTAACTTACTTCCCCTCAAATCAAGCAGTACTAACGAACACCATAGCAGTACTAACCAAATCTGAATACAAACACAACAGTACTAACTCGTAATTGGGCAGTATTAAAATTCCTTAGCAGTATAAACGCATTTCCTCAGCAGTATTAACAAACTCCAAGCAGTATTAAATATTAATTAGTAGCATTAACCAAATAATGAGCAGTAGTAAGTAGTGTTCGTTCTTAATCAGTAAAAATGAACAAGCATCAGTACCATCATGACATCTACTGTTCAAACACCATAAATCAATGATGCCACCATTTTGTACATGTGCTGCCTCTTGTTAAACTTTGTTGCTATAACTTGCTGCTTTAACCAATAAGTGACCAAAACTGTTTGACCAGATTAGGGTTTAATGAAAAACCCTAGTTTTCACCAACCTGACTTGCACCAAAATAATCCAGACGACGCCTCTTTTAGCGACACTTTTCTGTCACTGACAATCTCATGATCAACCCTTTAAAAAATATATATATATAAATAAATATATACTTATAAATATATAAATATAAGGATAAGAATCAAAAAATCTCAATTGTAGTAAACCGGGAGTATGATTCCTGGGTCGTTATCCCCAACGAGGACTGCAATTGAAAGTCGAGAGTTGTTTCGATAATCGATGCTTGAATGGAATAAGATTATGATTGGATTTATAAAGCTAAGAGAAAATTAAGGCAAACACTTAAAAACAATTAAGGGAAAACAAATTTTAACTAAAAACGCAAACCAGAAATCCTAAACGGGACCTTAAAAATCAACTAAGGCAAAAATTAACCCTAAAAATGCAAATTTGGTTTCTAAACCTCTAAAATGACAAAAGAAAATTTTCTAAAAAAGATTTATATTTTTTTTTTACTTTTTATAATTTTTTATGAATTAAAACCTATTTAATCTATTTAAAATCCTAGAAAACAACAAATTAATACCTAAAAAATCCAAAAAATGATTTTCTATTTTAGAAAAGTCTAAAATATCATAAAAACCCAGAAAAATATTTTTCACTACTCTTTATAATTAAAAACTATTTCTTAAAATTAATTTAAAAGCTAAAAATGAAATTTAAAATCTAAAAAAAAGATTTTAAACTTTATAAACCTAAAACTATTTATTCTAAATCTAAAAACTATTTTTTTGTATTTTGTTCTGAATTAATTTACTATTTTTAAATGATTTTCTAAAATTTTGAACTTCGAAAAATAAAGAAAAATAACAAATAAAGGAGGAAAAATCTAACAAAATGCAGGAAAGTCCTAA
>BQNB010034567.1:0-20321 GCA_026074375.1 Tanacetum coccineum
TATTTGCCCTTTGGTTTGATCCCGAGGTAAAACGGGGAAGACAGTGAACAGTGGTAACTGTTCTTCCCGCGTATTTACTTTTATTGAAGGGGAAGTTTGACTTTGGTTGACCCGGGTAAAAATAGTTTTGGGCTTTTGGTTATAACAAAAGGTTTTGGGCTCAGGCTTAGTGTTATAAGAAAGTTAACGGGTGCTAACTCTTACAATTATAAGAGTTAACACCGTTAGGGTTTAGGGATTGTTTTTGTAATTTGGTTAATTATGAGGGACTGGTTTGGTATTTTTGGGATTTTTTGTCATTTAGTGTTGACCATGTTTGACTGAAGGTTGACTTGAATTGACCACTGTTGACTTTTGATAGCATTCTCTCGGCTCTTTGTGTGCTCTTCCGTTCCCGTGTTCGTGATTATCCGGTTTTGACCGTTTTCTTGAGATTTTTGCAATATCCGTACCTACACAATCACAAAGACAAAACAAGCAATATTCAAGCATTTTAAGCACAATTTGGTCTTTTAGGTCCATTTTTGATATAAAACGGATATGTGTTTTCACACATATCAATGTTCATATTCTTGTCATGCTCCGACATGCTATAACGTTTGTTGGCTCGGTGGTTTCGACACCAGTGATAGCTAATCACCCGAACGGGGCTGTCACACCCGAATAGATCTATTTCATAACATTCGCGCTCACCCTCCAGGTAATTCACAGTTCAATCCGCTTAAGCTAATCCGTAATCATTTGGGTAAAAGTAAAGTAATGTCCTTGTTTTCAAAAATGAAGTGAAACAAGCAATGTATTTCGTCCCAAAATAAGTAATTGAGTATGTAGACCAGTTTGTAAAACGAATTGTAAATGCACATGTAATGAATTCAAACCAATCATGTAAATGAGATTAGTAACAAACATGTTCTCACCCCAAAAGTTGTAATGTATATGTAAAACAAGTAAAACATGGGGCTATAAACTCACCTCGAGTGAATGATAATCCAAGTATAACAGAAAATGCGTCACAATAATGACCGAATGCAACCTAATTAAGTATAGGTCATATAAGTACTAAGCATTTTGATTAACTAATACAATATATAACTCTATATAGCTACATCACCATCTAATTGCATTTGTGAAATAACATTTATAAAGTAAAAACGTGTATAAATATCACTTTAGTAAAAATGGCGTAGCATTCCCGTTTTAAGCCCGTTTTGTACGTTCTCGTATTAAGACGATGTATCAAAATGTTACATTTTTATATTTTGAGTCCTCTAATGAACAGTACTTTTTACTGTTCATTGACTTTTATAAATTTAGTTATCGTAAACTTGTAAACGTCGTATTTTATTCGTTTTAACTCCGTTTTTAGTAATTCTTTCAAGCACGTCTTCGTAATTAAAAGTTTCATTTAACTAATGATGTTTTCAAAATAAAAACACCTGATGTGAACAGTAACTTTTATAAAATTATTTTTATAAAGTATTTATTATCGTAAACTTGCGAAATTCATAACTCCTTCGTTACTGATCCAAAAATTATGATTCTCAATGTTTTAGAATCCTAAAAATATGTAATTTTTGAGAAAAATATCCAACCTTTTATATCAGCGGTGGTTTGTAAGGAGTTTTTATAAAAAAAAAATTAACGCGTTTATTATCGAGTAACTTGCAAATGATGTATCTTCTTCGTTATAAATCGGATTTTTAAGTTCTTTATATGCTTGGAATCCTCATGACATGTAATATTTTATATAAACATAAAATAAATACATTATGTTTCGTATTTGATCAGACCCTTATGATATTTTTGTTAAAAATATGTTTAAACTTGTTTTTGTAACTTTTTAGTTTAGTAACCTTGTTACAAGTCCATTACAACACCTAACTCCACATGTCTTACATACTTAAGGTCCTTAGTCCTTGATTTGTCTAAATATTATACAAGAATCACAAGATCCATAAGTCTACATACTTATTTGTTCATAAACTTTAATAAGTACACTTTTAAGGTAACTAGTTTATATATACCTTTTTATACATAAACCTCACTTGTACAATACTTATACTTCCATTTCCACATGGTATTAATATCCATATAACATATGTAAAAGTATACCAAATCATAACCAAGTGTAAAAATCCATTTTACAAGTTAAATAAGTTTTCTAGATGGTGATTCACTATATAAACATTATACATATAAAACCATGAATGTAAAGAGATTAAAGATTTTAGATAACCTTAATATGATGTATGGTGATGAACAACAAGATCTAAACCCTAGTTTAGATGATAAACCCAAGCTTTCAACACTTATAAAACCCTAACTTTCAAGAAAACCCTAAAGTTAAAACTTCCTTGCTTAACCCTTGTAAACACTAAACCAAGCCTTCAAACCTTCTTGGTATACCTTAGATATGTTGTTAGATCACTTGTATATGTTGTAAATAAAATGTTGTAAATAATGTTGTGTGAATTATTTGGGTGTTTTAGGTGTTGGTCGTGGGTTTTGGAGAGACCAAGAGAGATATGAGAGTGTTTTCACTTAATCAAATGGAGTGTGTGTGTTCTTTCTAAGTCTTGCATGCTTTATATATCACTAGGACTAGTCAAGTATAATATTAAAAGACAAAGACTTGTAGAGAGACATATGGAGGAAATCAAGGAAGAAAAACATCAAAACACTAGCCATAGTTAGTAAGCTTTAATGAGTTCAATATTGTACAAGACTTTTACAAGATTTTTAAGATATTATCTCTTATGTTTTCATCCATATCCGGCCATACACATGCACATATAAGATATTTATGAAATTTTTAAGTATTGGTGTAATTGTGTGGTATTTGTTGAAGAGTTGGTATGTTTTGGATGGTTTCCAGAATGCCAAATATATTTTTATCGCGTAACGTAAACACTTTACGTAAACCAATAAAATTATTTAATAAACAAAATTAAACATAAATTATCCTCCAAATAAATTACTTAAAACTTGCTTGATGTAAACATTTAATTGTTTGATGCGTTTACAGTGAACGATATTATTTTAGCTTACGCAATTAACTAACGATTTCAATTTAAAAGCAAACGCGTAAAATACTAAAAATAATAAGTGAAATGTATTGCTGACGTACCAATGACCCTAAAAAATTACGGGGTGTTATAGGTTTATGTAACAGCTCCTTTAGTCGAGAAAATCCGTACACGTCGCTTACACTTTTCCCAGGTTACCAGTAAATACCGAGTTCTACTTCGAGATAGAACGAATCTAACACACTATGTGTTTTAAGGCCTAAAATACTAACCAATCATACAATTATTATTACACAAGACAAGTAGATGATGGTGAATAACTATCACAAATGTGATGAGACTACAAAACTAATAACACTTGAAGCTTGAAGTCTTCTTTGTGTTCTTCACTAAAGAGTGGAATGATTGAATCACTTGTAATGGATTATAGAACAAATATAATGATCAATGAATGTATGAATGAAAGAAATTAGATATGCAAGAAGTGTGTTTTGAAAGGGTTGATTCAAATGAAAACATTTGGCTCTATTTATAGACAAAAATTCGGATTCAAATCTGCCAGCTCCACGTATCGACAGATCCACCATACCCTGGATCCGTCTGGCCTATTTGATGGTCCGTTAGTGGTAATTTTGCTGATTTTTTCCTTTTAGTGGTAACCACCAATTCTTTAAATATTCTAATTGTACTTAAATATATGATTTAGTACATGTTTCTAGAAGGAAAATAAAAATTTAACATTAAAATATTAAAGATCTTTTGGATTTGGAAAAAAGAATATGGAAAAAAATATTTCCATTATGGTTTAAATCTCAGTTTTTTTATTCACTAATATAACTAGTTGTTAATTAATTAGGTGTTTATTAAAATCATTTGATCAGTAGAGATATAAGCAAGCTTACATGGGTTTATGCAAATGATTAAACTCGTATGCAAGATAAAATATTTTCTTTGAGCATTAACTACGCTTTATAATGTCATATTCATACCTTTAGTGATTTGACTAACAGCTGGGACATGTAAACTTATTGACTAAATAACTTGTTTATGTAAATTTTTACGTAGTATGATATTATATTTGTTATTATCAAAACTTTTATTAAATATAAATATCATTTTTACGCGAATATTTGTATTAACATAACCCAAAACTTACACTTCCAAAACGGAACCCAGTCATTAGGGAAAACTCTTCACGACCAAAATGTAGAGTATGTCCTTCATGATAATAAATGAGAGGCATATCATATTGAGAATCATCAACTTTATGTTGTTTTCGTAGCATATAGTCAATGAGATGTGGTTCATGATCAAAAAACAACAGATCCAACCATGGTCTGAAAACAGTATCAAAACAAGTCTTGTAGTTTCGCATCTAATTGTGCTTTATTTAACAAGAAGTAGTTCAATTTACTCCTAATGATTAATTTCGCTTCATAGTCCTGAAAGAAAATAAAATACAACAAAAAGTTTAAATCAAAACTAATGAGAACATAGATTATATAACAACATTAGTCTTATGAACAAACAGTTTAAATTCAAAATAAATACCGAAGACATAATCAGTCCATCATAAGCACGTCTCTTGAACCTACCAGGTAGGACTAGTGTTTATTTTTTAGCATAAAACTTATTCACTGGCCTAAGCTTGTCTCATGTCCATCATTTTAAAAAAATGGAAGAACAAGATAATCACATATAATGAAGGGATGTGAATATGAATGTAAGAAAACTAAGTTTATCACAAGTACTATACTATAGAGATCTAAGCAAGAAACTTATTTGACTGGTCTAAACTTGTCTCATGTCAATTCATGAGCATACGAAAATAATAAAGACCAACTCAAAACTTTGCTCGTCATTTTATATCAATAAATTAAAAAACAAAATCACATGTCTAGAAAGACAACAATTTCTGACTTAAAACAAATAATAAGTACATTAACCTTAAAGTGTGTGACTATACCTAAAAAAACCAAAGAAATTATCAAACCAATTTAAAACAAACCTAAACAAACAACGAATTCTAAAAGGCAATTATCAACATTTGCAGGACAAGATCAATGCAATAACAACATTAGTAAAACAACCTTGGGAGCTTCATTGCACATATTAAGAATAACAACCTTTGTGTCTAAAATGAAATAATCAATCATATCATTCAATCAATAATCAGGTATAAATCAAAATATAATACCACAAAACGCATTAATCAAAACGAATTAACAATCACAAATGAAAAGTAAAGTTTTCCATAAAAAAATCAACCATCATAATCTACTATGTAACAACAACAAATAATTAAAACATAACTATTAAATACATGCATCAAAAGATTTCGTACCCTATTATACCATATTTTTATCAAAAAAATTAACAACCGAAAGTGTGATATGATCAACCGTGAGTTTGGGAAGAAATGAGAGAAGAAGAATTATTGTTGGTAAGGGATGACAGAAGAAGAAGAGTGTGGGAGAAGATTGGGACGAGAAGGAAGATGAACAGTTGAGACGACCCAGGTCACCATCAAGTTACCTTTTCTCCAACATGATTTTCCGTCAACCTAGCATTCAGACGACCCACCACCACCACCTCCAAATCGATCACTACCGGCACCACCCGGATTTTGACCGATTTCCTCCGTTTTCGACAGATTTCAATCGATTTCGACCGTTTTCGACCGATTTCGACTGTTTTAGTCCGTTTTCGACCGATTTTGACCGATTTCAACCGATTTTGACCGAATTACCATGTTTCGAAAACGGATTTCAACAATTTCGAATCGATTTGCGGACCATTTTAAAACGATTTCGTCTGATTTCGATCGTTTTCGACAGTTTTTGACCGTTTACGACGGATTTCATTCGTTTTCGACCGATTTTGAGCAATTTCCACCGCTTTCGTCCGTTTTCGACCGTTTTTGACCGATTTCCACCGTATTCCATCGATTTCGACCGTTTTCGTTCGTTTTGTACATTTTTCTACGATTAAATACGTTTTTTTGAACGCCACTTCCAAAAGTTTTATCCGTTTTTTTACGTTTCAGTACTTTTTAAGAATGTAAAAGCGGTCTGAGGAGTATAAAATCGTAAAAAATGTACGAAAACGAAAGCAACGTTGGAAAACAAAGAAAAACGGAGAAGGGCGCAAACGAACAAATTGTACAAAAATGGACGAAAACGTATAAAAACGTTTCACAACGTTTAAAAACAAATGAAAATGTTCAAAACGTTCAAACAAGCTTAAGAACGTAGGAAAACAAATGAAAACTGTCAAAAACGCACGAAAACGGATCAAATCGGTCGAAAAGGTTCCAAAACGGTTAAAACGATTGAAAATGGACGTAAAGGTTCAAAAACGGTCAAAATCGATTGAAATCGGTCGAAAACGATCGAAATCGGTTGAAATCCGTTGAAAACAATGGAACCGGGGTCAAAATCAGTTTGAAAATGGTAGGAGAAGATTTGAAATCGATTGAAAACGGACAAAAACGATCGAAATCGGTCAAAAACAGTCAAAATCGGTCGAAAACAGACGAAAACGTACGAAATCGTTTGAAAACGGACGAAATCGGTCGAAATTGGTCGATATCGGTCGAAACCGGTCAAAAACGGTCAAAATCGGTCGAAATCGGTCGAAATCGGTCGAAAACGGTCAAAATCTGTCGAAATCGGTCGAAAACGGTCGAAATCGATCGAAAATGGTGGTGGTTGTGGCTTGCCGAAGGCGGTAGTGGTGGTGGTCGCAAAATCATGTTGGAGAAGAAGATAACTTGATGGTGACCTTGGTAGTACCTCTAAATGTCTTCATTTGCCAACCAAAAAAGAGTTTGAGTACATTAAATTGAAAAAAAAAAGTTGAGTACATTAGATTGGAATTGAGTATAAGTTTACTACACCTTTTCATGCAATTTGTGCTAAAAATATGCAACTGAAAAACAATTAAATTTTCATTTGTCCGAGACAATTTTCTGGGACCTATTTCCCTCCTGAAACCAAATTCAAACTACTTAATGTCCTTCGCTGACGCAATCTAACACGCACATGTGTAAGACCTACTAATGTTTTCATCGAGGCATTTTATCGAACACTTGTGTCACAACCACTAATTTTTTCAGTGAGGCGTTTTATCAACTATTAAGGTTATAAGCATTCAACTTTTGATAACTAGATCAAAATGCATAACAGTTAAAACTTATTTCATACATATTGCAAAACACACCTAAAATAACAACACGAACCAACAACTACACAAAACAAACCTATATCCACACGAATTAGGTAAAAATTGTTGGATATAAATCTGATTATTATGCATCAGTTATACAGATCCACAGAATTAGGTTAAAATTGTAGAACAAAATAAAATAGTAACGAAAGCAATAGAATGAATGTTCAAAAGTGTTTGATTTTGATGAATCATACTCAGATGGTAATGTATCCGATATCAGTTATAAGCTCATCTCAGTCGGTTAGATGTGAATGCAATTGATTTGGAGTAAAATTAATGAATCCATAAGTGAAACAAATTATTTTCCATTTTTAAAGGAGATTGTATCTATTTGGGGTTGGTTGAGAAACAGGTAAATTTGAGGCTGTTTGTGCCTAAGAGCAACACAATAGTACAGACTTACATAAGCACTACAGTACTATTTAAGTGAAAATGATGCAGTTATGTCTTTATGAAAAATTATTGTGAATGAATATTTTGGTGATAATCTCAAAGTAAATAAATACGATCACGAAAATCACACATTTACAACTTTAATTTATATAATTATTAAGAATCATATAACATAGTACAAGCTAGATGTAAAGTGCTACTCCTAAGATATTAAAGAATTAAAAGAAAAATAAAATAGCCTTGAAAATAGCTACAAGCTACAAATATTCAAAACTTCCAAAATCAAAATCTTCGTTTTATTACAAAGTATTTCTTTCCAACAATGTCATAAAAAATAATAAGTAATTAACATCAGCATAACACTTCCCCTAGCTGAACCTTGTAAATCAGTTTTCTAAAACTGAATCGGCGAGACTAACCCAAACCTGTTATGTCAAGTATTCCAGGTTGGGCCATTTTTTGTAGCAATAACATTTCGGTGTTGTTCTTAATGGGAGACAACTCTCTACTAGTAAGAAAAGGACCCCAATCAAGCGAGACAATAGTGATTTGTGATCATCGCATCCTCAAGTGGAACTTTCTAAATGGAGGCGTCCCTATGCCATATTTGACAACACAATGTTCATGTCTTCCTATATCATGCTTACGGGGTTATATCATACGGGGTGTTTCTTTTCCGCTTAATGAGTGAGCCAAACCTTTATTTCCTCTTATTGGGAGATCCACAAAATCTTCTCTCATTTAAGAAGCTAAAAAAGACCTCTCCAAACCACTTAATTTAAGAAACAACCCCATATTTGAATATACTTAATGTCTCCTGCACGTTACACATGTCATGCGTCACCAGTTGAATTAATCATGATTCACGAACATATAACTAGAGAGCAAAGCCTAGAGTATATGATGCAATTTTAGTCCAGTGAACCTGTACAATTTACTCCCCACATGCCTATAATGAATTATGCTAAAGGAACTACAATACTCACAAACAGCTAAAAACATACTAAGCTTCGTCGTAGAATGCCTGCAGATCAGCAAAATATGTAAAGGGGTATCCGCAAATCCAATGCCTCCTTAGAGGATAAGAGAGAATTTTAAACTAGTGGTCCTTCTTGATTAAAACAAACAATTCATCAAGTTTACTTTCATACGTAGTTAAGAACACATAATGCTTAAAAGTTGTGAAGTTCCTAAACTTACAAAAACAATTTCCTCTCCAACCAGACACGACACTCCCAGGTCACTTTTTGCTCGCATGGCTACCCATAAAACTGCTTTTTCGCCTTAGCTGTAACCACAAAAGGAAAAAAAAATCGACCAATCAAATTAAGGACTTATAAAACATGCTAATTTGCATTCATATTCATAATAAAGTGAGAAACAGATTACTTGGTTGCTGTGGCCACACTTCTTCTTCCTGCAGTTTACAGCTCTTGGATGGAGACGTGCGTAACATCTAACACAACGCAATTATAAACTCATCAGCGACAGGCATTTATTCATTCAGGCTGTTTCAAATAAACTACCAAGCACTGTGAGTAAAGCTTTGAAGTTTGACCTGGTATAAGAAAATTGCTTTTTAAGGATAACCAAACCATATGCTGAATTCACGCAAACACCCCTATACTTCATACTTATTAATAGATTATTTATTTTAGTAACAGTGTAGAAAGTAACGTAAGTGTCCAAACCCAGCCGTTACATAGTTTAAGACAGATCAAAAGTTTTAATGCATTTGAGGTTTCTAGTATCAAAAAAGGTGAAGTACAGGAGGGGTTTTCTGTTAAAGGTTTCCATGCATTAGATCTAAACATCCTAAATAATATAATTAAGATAAATAACAAAAGCAAAGGCCATTTGTCTGTTGGGATTTGACAAACTGGTTAACCATTAACAACCACGAGTACGCAGCGGATATGGATCAAATAAGATGAATATGATTAACACACAATAAATAAACAAAAGGTAAATAGAAAACTAACCCTTGAAGTCAACAGGAAATGATTATGAAACAAAGTGACTAAATTGTCACCTCTACGAGTGCTCACACAAACACGTCTAACAAGCACGCCCGGATGCTAGTCCTAAACTTCACGTGTACTCAATACAACCTTTGTATACCAATCACCTCTGAATTAACTACCCAAAACCACTCTTGCAATAGGTATCGAAAATCAGAATATTAAACCTAGGGTTTAACCAAATTCGGTTGTCACCGAATTAGGGAAGAAAGTACCGAAAACCAAAAACCACAACCCTAGATCGAATCCAATTATTGTCACACCTTGACAATAAGCAAACCTAAGTAATACACTCTCTGGAACATGGAACAGACCTGAGATCGAATCTCAAGTGGAATAACCTCAAAAAGGTTAACTGAATTAGATGAGAGTATATAAGGAAAGGACCGAAAATCAGATGTAAGCCCTCATATGGTTCAGCTTGCGTCTGATTTAAATAGAGGGATTAAGAGAGATGTTTCATGTGTTTTCTTTTGTGTTGTGTCGTCTGAAGAACAAGGGGGTGTGTGGGTTTATAAAGCCTTGCAACCCCATTTGTGATAAGATTAAAACACTTACGCTGCGTTCTCGAGTTTGTTTTTGAGGAGAAAAGAAAGGAAATGCTAAGAAATAAACATAATCTTGTGTTCTCAAGTTTTTATAAAAAGGAAAAGAAAGGGTTTACGTAGGAAAGATGGGGGGAATTTTGGACCAAAGTTATCTTCCCATTTTTGGGAGGATTGCCTAGGAAAGGAAAGGATACATTTTATATTTTGGTTAGAAAGACTATATTACCCCCTACCAACTACAAAGGCTAATATACAAGAGGGGCATTGTAGTAAATTGTCATATTTACATTACTTTCCTTCCAACTTAAGAACATGGATCATACACACTTTCCTTGCATTTCCTTTCCATTTTGTCCGACTCAAGAACGCAAACAAGATTGTATGATATCCTTTCTTTTCTTTCTCTGCCCCTCCCATTCTTTTCTTTTTCTACCGTCTTAAACTCGAGAACGCAGCGTTAATGTTTAACTCTTATCACAATTCTTTTCCTCTCTTCTTATCACAACTCTCTCTTCTTATCCCTATATACATCGAATATAGACGCTCTCCTAGAACCTTCTTGCGTGGCCGGCTACACTAGGACACCACACGATTTCTTGTCTAGTCGATATTTGGTCCGAACGGTTTACATTGGAAAACCACGTGAAGTAACAAACGTACTTTAAATGTTTTAACGTGTGTGCCCCCAATAAGCTCACACACTTCTAGTCGTATGTGTGCGCATCCAACTACCATAATCCAACAGCTCCCACTTGGGAGTTGGAGTAGCAGCCCATATACTAACGACGAAAACGTCTAGCAACACTCACATTCGTTTTTAAAACTAGAAATGTCTGAGATCAAGTTTCAAAAACATTCTTAGTAGCATGGTTATTTATCTCTTGCTATAATCATCCCTTTGTTCAAATACCGTTACACCATGAAAATGAATCCTAACTCATTTCATATAGTTTAACTATTTAGATTCTCATTATAGAACTTAATACAGATATACCAAATGTAATCAAAAATCATCTTGCATTACCCTTTGGGTGCGGCCACACAATTATCTGATTAATTCTAAAGAGGCGCCAATGGTATCTATTATGCACAACAAGTGGGAGGAAACTAAATTCTATGTTGAATACATGTGTTTGTGATGGCTGTTTCAATCACTTCCATAATAGCCTTTATAATACCATTTTCGGTTAGCGTTTGACTTAGAATTAAAAAGTGATTACTCCACATACTGTTTGTATTCTCATGTTTAAGGATGACTTATACTAACCATTTTTCGATAATTTTACTCAGGACTAAGGATCCAAAAGTAAATTTTCCGAAGGTTGGGGTGTCCAATATGAAATTCCCTTGTGAATAACTTATGAGTTTTGGTGGGAAACCATCCATATATTTCAATATATAACCACACTCTCCATTTTGCTCTTATGTAACAATACCCCCATATTGTTAACCGACAATGGACATATTTAGAATGAAATATCATTCATAGATTAAACATGCAAATATAGGATAACAATTATTATATGGATGAATAACAAATACCAAGTATCTTTATTCATCAGAAAATAAAAATTATCTTACAATCCCAATTATCCAAACACAAAAACAGATATGCATGAAACTAATTAGCAAGTTGAAGTCCAATGTATCTAACATTCTCAACTTTTCCTTTACAAGACAGCTAAATAGTTATCTGAGTAAACTTTCCGAATACTTGTTTCAATTCACAAATTTGTGAAGAATTTGAACGCTATGATGAGTGTCGTATGTATATTTGCATACTATTGCAAGAATCATAGTATGGAAATGTGACAGTACCTTTTATGAGGTATTTGTAGTCAGCAACATAACATACCTATCTGAGACAGTCATCTTTACAGTTTCTTAAAATGTAAAATATTCTCATTCTTTAATGTGTATTGCAACAATGCTCTTAGCTGAGTATATCTAGTTAGCAGATTTATCATATATGATGAAATCCTACTTCAACTAGAATTGATTATTCTCTAGCATCATGTGTACACAAACAACACTACGCCTTATATAATTCGTAAACATTTGTTTTAACAGTCATCTAAACACTCTTAATTAGATACTGTTGTTGTTAGCTCATCTTGCTCTTGTGCAACAGTAACAATCAGTCTCATACCCAATATAAGATATAAATGATGAATCCTTCGTTAAAAACACAAGGTTTTCATCCATGTATTATATTATCTCAAGTGAAATATATCATTTAAGACTTGCTTCAATGATGTATTGCATTGTGTTGGACTTAATTTCCGCATATGTTTATTTCATTAAACATTTATTCCAAAGTCATTTGTTTTATTCCCTAAATTCCCAAGTGAAGTTTCATTCCAACCTCAAGAATTAACATCTATCTTAGATGGAATGATACCTTCAATATGTTACACAACATATGAATTTCAAGGAAAAACATAGTGCTCCCACTTGATGTCAGGTGTACTCAGGAGTTATAATTTAATCAAAAATCATATTGTGATTAAACTTAAGATCTCAACTTCTAGATGCATGATCTAATCCACACTTGGATTCCATTATCTTGTATACTATATAAAGATTATTTTAAACTCATAACCTTTTGATTACACACCGTCCTCGCAAAAGGTAATCATAAAGAAAAGAGTTATATAACTTAATTGTCATATGGCAAATATAGACTCATAACCCCTTTTGATTACACATCGTCCTCGCAAGGTAATCATTCAGGAAAGCGTTATGATCCTTAATTCGCCATATGTTAGTTTGAAATCCTGTATGACAATTAGTTATCTTTATATAATTAATGCGTGTAGAAAAGAAAGATTTAATCATAGTCAATTGCTTAAGAAACTCATAACCTTTTGATTACACACCGTCCTCGCAAAAGGTAATCATAAAGAAAAGAGTTATATAACTTAATTGTCATATGGCAAATATAGACTCATAACCCCTTTTGATTACACATCGTCCTCGCAAGGTAATCATTCAGGAAAGCGTTATGATCCTTAATTCGCCATATGTTAGATTGAAATCCTGTATGACAATTAGTTATCTTTATATAATTAATGCGTGTAGAAAAGAAAGATTTAATCATAGTCAATTGCTTAAGTAAGATTAAAAACTCTTGTCATCAGTCACGCATTAATACGTATACAATTTTGTCCTTATGAGCCTTTCTTCAAAAGAGACTCATTCTGACCTTACATTTTACTATTTGGTGAAAGATCAATCAAGCTTAAAACATTGATTGCCTTTTAAGGATTGCATCTTATCATTCATATTTCTAAGATATTTATCAGATCCAAGATAATTCATCTTATTAGTTAGGCTGGTTTTTAAGACTTTAAACTTTATTTCACAAACTCATTGATTTTTAAATATCACTCCATTGAGGAAGCAATCCTTACGGATTTATGAATGAGAGTTACATTATACTTTGGTTCGAAATTTTCATGCTTAACCTTAGTATGCCATCAGCAAGTGAATTCAGAAGGTTATGTATATTGTTCTTGAATATTTTCAAGATCTATAGATGCTCCCATTTACTTTTGTAAGATGAGATACTTCTCTAAAAACTAAGTATTTAAGCAACAATAAATTGTTCTTAATTGGGACAACAAAATACATTTACAGTTCTCATCTCTATCTTGTTAATAATATGCTTCATAAGATATTAACAAATTGCGGAACTTTAATCAAGACATAATAGGATTCATCCCTAATCTATAAATAGATAATGTCTTGAATACCTTCTAGGTTGGAACTATATTGAGTGTATCCATGACACACGCAAATTTCTAACCTTAATCGATTTTGATAGGGGGGTGTGCAATTTAAAATTAATAGAAATCAAAACAATTAAGGAATATAGTTTGTTTCAACACATTAGACATACTATTAGTGTGGTATTCTATGGTATTGGAATTGTGAGGACTCCATCAGAATTCCTAGATAACTTAATTCTCTTTGATCTAATACTCAATAATTGGTCGAAGCAAATTGAATACAAAGTATTTTAAACCAGTGCATGCTATATAATGTATATTTCTCTGAATAAGTACTTAACTCCATGTTCAATGTGTTCACAAGAAGACTGAAACAGTTCAAGAATTCTTTGATCATGTGTTTAACAAGAAAAAACTAAACTGTCATAATACATTATTTTCTTTGAATAATCAAGGACCTTTTGTTAACTCTATGTTCATGTAGTTTCAAGAAAACAGAACATGTCAAGTTTACGTTAAAGTATCACGAATAATTCAAGGACTCATGTTTATGTGTTAAAACATGAAGACACAACAAATTTACATACTTACTTTATGTTATCAGTCATTGATAAATTTCAAGGACTTTTATAATTATGTCTTAACAAGAGCATAATTTATTCTAAACTAAAGTAATTAGACGCAAAACTCTTGAGTTCAATGGTAATATATGTTAATTTTATTACTTTTAATCATGATTGTATATTATCCATAATTATTTTGACTATATAATATAAGCTTTAAGTTGAAGTATCTTTATATTATATCTTGACTTTTAAATGTAATAGGGCAACAAACATCTTGTGTGTTTAAGTCCTATAGTAGATTTATTAGCTTCCTTACCTTGCGGTCAAGAGAAACCAATGATCATATCGTTATATGTTGTTCCTTGCACACACTTAAGATTTCTCCCACTTGTGTACGGGACAACATTATTTAATACAATACGACACGTGCTCGAAAGTATAAAAAATATGATAGTATCAGAGATATTACAAGTAGATTTCAAACCATAACGTTTAATAAGGAATTGTGGATTATAATTCTATAGATAATGTTTCGGAAAGCAACATCAAAAAAGCAATGTGTTATCTATAAAATAAAATGCAATTATCCTTAAACTACAGTCGTTCATATTTGGAAAGTAATGAATTATTTCAAAGCGAGCTAGAAATAGTATGGGCAACTAACAAGGAAATGAATCTTGTAGCTCCCACTGAATTTGACATCATAACATGAATGTCATTTCAGTAGTAAAACGCAAAGCTCCCACTGGATTTGTCAACATTGTAAGTGTTACATTACCACTAGAAAGCAAATAGCGATTTATTTACTTTCCTATTTACTCAAAATGCCTACAAGTAGCAATGTACTTAGGTATTGAACTGAGTATATGATATTCTACTTATGTAGATACGGGACTAGCCATTCATGCTTTCATTAACTTGAACATTTTAGCATGCAATTCCTCCTTAATCGTCTGCATAACCACAAGGGTATTTAGCACTTTAAGGAATAATTTGAGTCCAATAAAATTTACCTAGAAGACCTGCTAGTAATTTTCTTTACTCGTGCGGTTTAAACTCATACATCGTGACAAGTGCAAGATGTCATTATTTTGGTAGCTATAGACAAAATGTACGCTAGTTACACAAAGTAATTTATCTTTCAAAGATTTCAGAACCGAAAAAGGGTAATGAAAGATTAAAAGTAAGTTCAAATATAATTGATAATAATTCAATTATAACCCTATCTTATTATTGTCAACCAATGAGAAGAGTTGGGAGTAAGTCTCACTCTTCTTACCAGGAAAAGAGACCATGTTTGTCTTCTATAAGAAAACAAACTTTCATTTACGAATTATGTTGTAATAACACAATTAAGCAGAACATAGAAAGTTCAATTTAGTATTTTCGATAATTAAATTCTTAATAGAATTAACTACCCAGTTAATTTACTAATTAAGACTAAGATCCAACTTGAACTCCCACTTATTAACCAGAGGTCTGACCAGTGAGAAAAAAAGTAGGGCAAGAGGTAAGCGACGAGTGTTAATTGCATTTAATGCAACTCTTAGATTTATGAGACCAATCATAATATTAGTAATCATATAATAATGTCATGAGCATGTTTAGTTATCATCTTATGCCTCAAGTCCGAGGTCTGACTAGGTAAGCGGATTTAAGTCCACCAAGCAAGAACGTGCAAAAATTGTTAGAGGTCTGACCAGTGAACCGTAATTGCCATAGGTTTGGAATGACCCTGAGGTCTGACCAGAGAGGCCAAACCAACTACCCGTGTTCTTGGTTGGGTGGCATTGACTTATAATTTTCAAAGGGGTATGCACATAAATGTGTTAAAAATGTGTACAAAGAGGCATGCAAAACAACTTTGTAGCACTAATTTTTAAAAACATTTAATAATGACACTGTAGTGACTTGTCATGGTTCATGGTAACTCCAATCAAACGCATAAAGAAGCGGAGAATCAGGTCATCGTGAAGCGTATTAAAAACCTGAGTTCTTTAGGAAAATCCTCCTTAAACTTCTCTTATACTTTGTTCTAGTGGATGGGTCGTACTTCCTATGAGTCTCTAGCGTCCAGTTTTTAAATTCATTCTCAAAATCAAGTTTCATAGTTTAAAGTCTTATTAATTTTCTCAAAATCAAATTTTGCACGAAACAAATAATAGGTCACAATGAACAAGTATTTAAGGCATGTAATTAATAAACTTTGTATTAATATCATCTTTCTCTATAAGTATTAGTCCATATTGCATACATATTAGGCGCGTATATGAGTAATCAAGTAAAAATATGCACATAAAGACTAAAACTAAAGATGACATTAACAAGTAAACATGTAAATCTGAGTTCTTAAGTGAGTATTCCCTAATTGGAGAACCATAAGACCCTCACTAGGTTTTCATCAATATGCCTAGATCGCCCCATTCATCACAAAAGTGATTGAGTAGGTCTCATGGCCAGATAAGAAAACAAAATCAGACTAAATATGTAAAAGATCTAGTTTCCAAAAATAAAAGATTTTAGTTACCATAAGTAAAATCAAGATCTTTTATATATATAGTGTGATCTTTATAAAAGGAAACAGATATACTAAATTAATAATTTAATTCATTCTTTTTTTGTTTAGCAATCATAAGTTTTCAAGATCTAGATCTATAAATTTTATTTAATTATGGCTAGGATTTGCATAATCTTTGCCATATTTGCAAGAAGACATTAAATAAAATATTAAGCGCAGCAGATCAAGCATATGAATTAAATCTAGACATGAACATTTAAGACATGATATAATTCAAAAGTGTAACCCTAATGCCAAAACGAGGTGACTAGTGATGCCACTATTGGGATTTAACAAACTAGGTAACCAATTAGCTACGAGTACGCGGCGGAATGGATCTAGTTTTAGCACAAAGATTAACACTTAATAAAGTAAATAATTATAACACTAAAGTAAATAATTAGTTACCTCTTGATCTTGAACTTAAAACAAGTAAAGCAGTTAAATTACTGCCTCTATGGTTCCTCACACAAACACGTCAACCGAGTACGAGTTGATTGCTAGTCTACATCCATGAACCAAACACCTTGTGTTTTATACCAATTACCAAACGCACCTCGTGAGATTCTTGTAATCAAAAACCAATAAAACCCTAGTTAGGGTTTTAACCGAAAACCGAAAATCAAATAACCAAATTCGGTTCAAACCGAAAACCAAAGAAACCGAAAACCCTTGATTGGGTTTTGTGATTGTCGAGCAAGGAAAACCACCAAACGGACTCCTACGTGTGATCTTGTGTTGTCAATCAAAGAGGACAAGAAAACCAAAAACCCTTGGAGGGGTTTTTTCGAATTCGGTTGAAGGAAACAAAGAACCGAAAAACCTTTAAAGGGTATTTAGGGTTCGGTTAGGGTTTTTGGGAGAAAGGAGAGCACCAACAATGATACAAAAGCAGTCTTTGTCAGAATGGACTAGCTACAAAATCAATTAAATCAAGTGATGCTAATGATGCAGAATTCTTAAAAGAATCCACCTTCAGGTATCATTTGCTCTTTTACAATTTAGAGACATAAATTCATTGCTTTCATAATGGTTGGTATGTGCTTAATTACACATACATTTTACCTATAAAAATGAGCCTAAATGACCAAAAACGGACATAAAAGGCCAAATATATGTGTGTTTTGCTATTTGTGTTGTGCAGATAACGGATATTTACTAAAGGACAAAAACGAAGCCAAAACCGACAAAACCGAGCACAGGAATGGAAAGAGCGTGAAAAGTCAAAGTCAAAGACGTGTTCATCTTAAATGGGCCAACCCATATCCAAGTTAATGGGCCAATTCAGCCAATAAGCCTTTTTGTATAATTAAAAACCCAAAGTATAAGCTTGAATCCATTTATTTTAAAACTGGCCCAAACCAAAAGCCCATAAAACACTTAACTATAAACCCTTAAGCCTTTTACACCGTTAGTCCTTAGGGACTAACATAGTTAGTCCCTGACTATTGCATCGTTAGTCCCTACATCCTCCTTTTCCTCTAACACCCGTTACCCTTTGCCCCAAAATCAAACAATTAAACAATTCTTGCCATTTTTCACTATTCATCCTCCCCCTTTATTCTTACCCTGCAATAAGACAAAAACCCACTCAACCTTACTAAAACCCCACCCCAGGAAGAAGACAAGTCCACCATGGCAATCACATGTAAGGTTATTGGTTGATGGGACATGGACATAATCAAAGGCTGAGATTGAGATTAAAGAAACACAAATGAAGATCAAGGGCTATGATTCAAGGCTTGGAGAACACACTAACACCCTCTTACAAAAGAAGCACACCTCAAGACCTAGATGCTTCTCAAGTCGGCTATAACTAGAGGCCATTGTCACACATTAGGGGAATCTAGTTTTTAATCTTTTTCATTGTAACTTTCAGCTTATATTAGTTTGTTTTAGCTTATTGTATTTCCTTTAAAAAGCCTTGTACTCAGTTTTAATGTTTTAATGAAATTATATGTTTTTATGTTAAAATTCTGTTTTTATGTTAATGCATCTTGTGTTTTGAAAATGTTTTGTTAAGCTCTTATAAACTCCTTTTATCTTTTACTTAAGCTGTTTACTTAAGCAATATAAGCTTTTCCATAGCTTATAGTGTTTTAAGTTATTTTTACTCCAAAATTACTCAAAAGCTTTAATAGAAGATAAGCCGGATTTGGAAGGGCCTATATGACCTTACTATCTTGTTTTTAACAAGCTAGAGCTTTGTAGATAAGCTCTAAGAGCATTTACTACCCTTGTTTAAGCAAAAGGTGTTGTAAGTTTACCTTTTCCATTTTTAGCTTAAAACTGTCTTAGCTTATATAACTGCCTATTTACTGTTTCTATTTGCTTATTAGTGCTTATTATCTCTTAGAAATGCTTAATATGTTTAGTTATAGATTATAGATCATTAGATTAAGTTTTAGATAAAATATGTCTTGTTTAGCTTAAATCTGCTTATTCTGTTTGCTTATAGTTAAATGCTTAATGAAGGTTGAAATTTACTTATTAATGCTTAATATGCTTAGTTTATAATCTGTTTTTATAAATCTAAGCTCAAATTAGTTTATTTCAAGTTTAAAATGAAATCAATTGTGTTAAAGGGGTGTTTGGCTTAGCAGTATTAACCAAGTGTTAATACTGCTTGAATGCCTTTTAGCTTTTAAGTCAACTTTGTTAAGCTGTCATTAAGGTATTAAGTTAGTTTATAAAAGTTTTTAAGGTTCAAAACTCAGTATTAAGGTTTTATCTACTTGTGATTTGAATATGTGAATCATAAGCTTAGTCAACTGCTTAAATGATTAGATCTTTGAATGTGGCTTTATGGTGTTGTTTTTATGCATGTTTAAGTCGCAAACTGAAGTAGAAACAAGGTTACATAGGTCCTTTAAAAATTAAATTTGCATTTTTAGGGTTAAAATTTGATAATTTAGGTTTTTAAGTCTTGGGTTTAGATACCCGTTAACGTTTTCGTGTTTCAATCTTAATTGTTTTAGTTTTTAGCTTGCCTTTACTAGTTTTTGCATTTCATTTGTAGAAATAGAATCCAAAATCAAATCTTCGATTATTCAAATCACGCGATTACGAACTTAACTTCGATTTTCAATTCACGTCTCGTCGGGATACGACTCGGGAAGGTTTTGAATTTTACTTTGGTTAAAAGTAATCTTCTTAAAAACCTTACGGAGTACTTTCCTCATTCTTACTATTATTTGATACTTTAGTTATATATTATATATATGTATTAAGTAAATTGTTATATATATA
>BQNB010034567.1:22124-42903 GCA_026074375.1 Tanacetum coccineum
TTTATGTTTCTTTTTCCATTTTGTTGGACTTTATTTTTTTGGCTAGTGTTCGGCCCGTTGACTTTGGGACCCTTTTTTGAATTTCTATGCCTATTTAATAGTTGTATGTCATGATAAATAATCAGTCTTGAAATATATGAAAAGTTTCTCATTATCGGTATTCGTTGAATCAACGATAGTTAAAAGAATTGCTCCTGGCATTCGTGTGAATAAACAGGTTCAATCTATTTAGTATACATCAGTAACACTTGGTCATAAATAATAACCTGACTTCAATAAATAATGAGCATATTGTATCATAACATAGCCTTGCATAAGCAAGTGCACATTTCATTTTAAAACTATACATTTCTTGGGGGACCGACCCAACACAAAACCGGTTCACATTAAATTTTTTTGACCCGACCCCACCCCTACATTAATAAAAGGTTTTTCAGTTTTTTTTTTTTTACCATTTTTTTTTAATATTTCTTGTTTTTTCTCGGAATACCCTCTCGCACTGTTTGAGTCGGTCTGTTTTTTTATTAATAAAACTTTAAGTTTCCTCAAACCTCGCGCTCCGTTAATCGTCCCGTTCTTTTTTTTTCTGACAAAATTTTTCTTTTTTTTCTCGGAATACCCTCTCGCACTGTTAGAGTCATCGGTCTGTTTTTTATGAATAAAACTTTAAGTTTCCTCAAACCTCGCGCTCCGCTAATCGTCCCGCAACGACGCGCCGTCGCCAGTTTTATTTTTTCCTTTTTTTTCAAAAAATTTCTAAAATAAAATTTTCCTTTTTTTTCTCGGAATACCCTCTCGCATGCATTAAATGGCATTTTGCATTTAGTGTGCATTAAATGCACCGGGTTGACCGGGGTGCATTTAATACGCCGGGTCAACCCTACCCGGTCCGATCGGTTTTTTTTTTTTTTTAGAAAAAAAAAATTGTTTTGTTTTTTAAATACGCTCTCGCACTTTTTTAGTCATCGGTCTGTTTTTTTATGAATAACAATAGAACTAACCACGCGTTTCAGGTGCATTAAGTTGCATTAAATGCACCGGGTTGACCCGACCCGGTCCGAACATTTTTTATTTTATTTTTTAAATTGTTTTTTTGCTTTTTTTTTCAAAATATTCACTCGCACTTTTTGAGTTATCGGTATTGTCGGGTAGACCCGACCCGGTCCGCCCCGACCCGTTCCTTTTTTATTTACGAAATAGCCTCTCAAATATTTACGAAATACCCTCGCATTATGTGTTAAATTACGAAAACTACCCTCATTTTAATTTTTTTTTATAAAATACCCCTTTCTCCACTAGCGATCGACCGTTAGTTTTTTTTTTTAGAATGCACCAAAACAGTGCTTGCAATCGGTCGTTACTTAACGGCCATTAATTTTTTTTTTTTACAAAAATATACCTTCTAACACGTTCAACCGAAAACACCGGCTGCCAAACATCCCGCAGCGAAGCGCGCGGGTTAATTTAACTTGTTTCATACAAGTTTCAACTTTTAACTTTTCGTGACTTTGATGTTTTGTAAGGTAATTAATGCGCTATTTCATTCTTAATTTCATAGTCGTAACATGTTGAATTTATGAAAATTGAAAGTGTTAGATATTAAACACTTTGGTCTTTGTAATATTATACAAATTTACAAATTATTGTGTATAAAAAACACAAAATTATATGAATGTTTCATAGAAATGTCGTCCTAAATTACGATTATGAAATGTTCAAGAAGATTAAATTGTTGTTTTTTAAATTCTACGAAACACAACACATAAATTTGTTGGTTTTTAGTTTGTGGTTTGAGAAAAGTAAGATCGGATCGGAGTAGATCTTAAGATCTTATAGTCAAGATCGGGATCCTATAAGATCCTAATCATGCAAAGATCATACGTAGGATCTGGATTGTTTTTGCTTTGCAGTATCGTAAAATCGTAAGATCCTAACATCAGGATCGAGATCTTAACTACCATGCGACAAACACATATATTAGTGTGTAACTTTATTTTCATGTTCTGATACTGAATTTTACCGACCTATTTATTGTACTTAAATTTGCATTTGAAACCCCAACATAGGAATAGTGAATGGATACAAGAGACATGTGTTTGTTACAGTAACGGGTCTCCGTCCTTTTGGGGGCTCAGCCCGATTTTAGATTTTTTTTTTTTTTTTTTAAAAAAAAAAATTTTATATGCACAAAATAAGAAGGGAAAATAAATATAACAAAAGTTTCTGATTTAATCATATAAAAAATACCCGCCGGAAACATCTTCGATTATCTAATAACTTTAAAATAATCGCATATGGACACAAAACGTACAACGCATTATTTAAAAAACTCATGATCGCAAAAAAAAAACTTAAACATGAGGCCCAACACATAAGCCATATAAAATTTTTTTATTACTAATATACACATTTGTCGACAAACTAGCCTAAAATTCGCATAAAATGTGGCCCAAAATCTGGCCCAAAGTAAAAAAAAAGAACTAGCCCAAAATTTAGCCTGAAATCTGGCCCAAAGTAAAAAAAAATACAAAACGGTCCCTCAACTTTTAACTATTTACGATTTTCTTATACAAAAAATCCCGTAAAAAAATTAACAAAAAAAACACGTCAAGTTTTTATTTTTCACAACTTTTTTACATTCATCGGCCCAAATTAAAAGATATCAAACCGTCCCAAAGAAAGAAAATATTCGGGAAAAAATTAACCCGTCCCAACGCAAAAAAAAATTCCCGAATCATACCAAAAAAGAAATATCTGGGAAAAAATTAGCCAAAAATAACCTAAAATCTGGCCCAGAGTAAAAAAAATACAAAACGGACCCTCACCTTTTAACTATTGATTTTCTTACACAAAAATTCCCGTAAAAAAATTTACAAAACCGTCCTAAAAAAAGAAAATATTCGGGAAAATATTAGCCCGTCCCAACGCAAACTTTTTTTCCCCGAATCATACAAAAAAAGAAAATATTAAAAATTAGCCTCGTATAACGCATCGCCAAAAAAAAAAACCCCCCGAAACGTAAAAAAAATTATTCGGAAAAAAATTAGCCCCGTCGCAACGCTCGGGTTCATTTGCTTGTTATATCTAGAGTGGGTACATAATATATTAAACTGATTGACAGGTCATCTCGCTTAACTAACTTTTCCATCTAAACACAAGTTGTGAGATAAAATGGTTACATCGACCCAAAACTTTTAAGTTAATTATATATATACACAATTACCTTCAAAAACACCGTTCTTTACACTGTAGCAGCTACAGTGCTACAGTGTTCAGCACATTGGGCTCTCACTTTGGACCGGCCCATTTAATTTTTTTTTTTGCAACTTAAAAAATATATATATATTTGCTTGCCACAAAATATGAAGAAAAAAAAATATACAAAAGTATTTATTTACTCAGATAAATATATATACACAATTATCGACAAAAACACTGTCGTTTTACACTGTAGCAGCTACAGTGCTACAGTGTTCAGCCCATTGGGCTCCCACTTTGGGCCGGCCCATTTGATTTTTTTTTTTGCAACTTAAAAAAATATATATATATTTGCTTGCCACAAAATATGAAGAAAAAAAAATATACAAAAGTACTTATTTATTCAGATAAAAAAAATATCCGCGACATGAGGCCCAACACATAAGCCCATATAAAAAAAACAAACTATTAAACATGAGACCGAAAATAATTTTTTTTTGTTTTTTTTTAAAATTTGTATGCACAAAGTAGGAGGAAAAAAAATATTACAAAAGTTCCGATTTATTCAGAAAAAAAAATACCCGCGGAAACATCTTCGATACCTAATAACTTTAAAATAATCGATATGGTCACAAACGTACAACCCATTATATTAAAAAAAACCCATATAGCAAAAAAAAAACAACACTTTAAACATGAGGCCCAACACATAAGCCATATAAAAAAAAATTATTACTAATATACACATTTGTCGACAAACTAGCCTAAAAAAAAAAGGAAATATCCAGGAAAAAATTAGCCAAAAAAAACTCAAAAATAGCCTAAAATCTGGCCCAAAGTAAAAAAAAAATACAAAACGGACCCTCACCGTTTAACTATTTACGATTTTCTTACACAAAAATTCCCGTAAAAAAATTTACAAAACCGTCCCAAAAAAAGAAAATATTAGCCCGTCCCAACGCAATTTTTTTCCCCGAATCATACAAAAAAAGAAAATATTAAAAATTAGCCCCGCATAACGCTTCGCCCAAAAAAAACCCCCGAAACGTAAAAAAAATTATTCGGGAAAACGTCGTTTCTTTTCGGCTTGCTACAGTGCTCAATTTTTGGGCTGTTTTGACTGTGGGCCTTGCTACAGTAACGGGCTCCCATTTTGGGCCAGCCCGATTTTAGTTTTTTTTTTTTTATAATTATTTTGTTTATTTATTTTTATTTTTTAAATTTGTATGCACAAAGTAGGAGGGAAAAAAAATATTACAAAAGTTCTAATTTATTCAGATAAAAAAAATACCCGCGAAAACATCTTCGATACCTAATAACTTTAAAATAATCGATATGGTCACAAACGTACAACCCACTATATTAAAAAAAAAACCCATATAGCAAAAAAAAAAACAACACTTTAAACATGAGGCCCAACACATAAGCCATATAAAAAAAATTATTACTAATATACACATTTGTCGACAAACTAGCCTAAAATTCGCATAAAATCTGGCCCAAAATCTGGCCCAAAGTAAAAAAAAAAAAAACTAGCCCAAAATTAGCCTGAAATCTAGCCCAAAGTAAAAAATATATATATAAAACGGTCCCTCAACTTTTAACTATTTACGATTTTCTTACACAAAAAATCCCGTAAAAAATTAACAAAAAAAACACGTCAAGTTTTTATTGTTCACAACTTTTTTACATTCATCGGCCCAAAAAAAGATATCGAACCGTCCCAAAAAAAGAAAATATTCTGGAAAAAATTAACCCGTCCCAACGCAAAAAAAAATTCTCAAATCGTACAAAAAAAAAGAAATATCCGGGAAAAAATTAGCAAAAAAAAACCCTAAAATAGCCTAAAATCTGGCCCAAAGTAAAAAAAAATACAAAACGGACTCTCACCTTTTAACTATTTATGATTTTCTTACACAAAAATTCCCGTAAAAAATTTACAAAACCCTCTCAAAAAGAGAAAATATTCGAGAAAAAATTAGCCCCTCCGCAACGCGCGGGTTCTTTTGCTTGTACATTTCATTATGTGACACAGAAAAGCATGAATATCAGGGCAAGTGAAACACTTACTGTTTAGAATTAGCATCCTAGAGAGAGAGCCGTAATGATGTTGCCGTTGTTGAACGCCGAAGCTCAGTCATATCTGTTACATAAAAAATGTCTTTTGCTTTCCCATTTTGAGTTTATATCCCTGCTTGTTTATACACGAACTATTCTCACTTTCGGTTTTATACTTTGTACTTTTTATACAAGCTGTAAAAATAACTTGTATACTTCAATAACCTCCCCTAAAGTTGGAGCCTCTTGAAGACCCAACTTTTTAGCTAAAAAAGAGTGTTGTGAAGACCCCAATGCTTTGGTCATAATGTATGCTAATTGTAAACGAGTGGTTATGTAAGCTGTCGGCAAGAAACCATCTTGAACTTTGTCTTTTGCAAAGTGATTGCCAATATGTAAGTGCTTGGTTCTTTCATGATAGCGATTTGCAGCTATCTGTTGAGCAGCTTTATTATAACAAAATAGTGTTAATGGAACTTGAACATGAATATGTAGATCCTTTAGCAGATAGGTTAACCAAACAAGCTCACACGTGGTTGCAGCCATACTCAGGGACGGAACTTGAGCAGTTTTACGAGGGGGGGCGAGACGAAAATCATAATGTATATATACCAAAAAGAAAGACAAGAAATACGCGATAACTCACAAAATAGTTTTAGATTGGGAGAATGGGAGTTTGGGAGGAGTTGCAGAGAGGATTTTTAGTTGTTTCTTGTTTGGTAAAGAAACAAAATGTAAAAAAAGAAAATTAATTTGCATTTGACGTTTAGTTTTGAGGGGGCAGAATGTAATTTTTTTCTAATGTATATCTACATAGTACAAAATTGGTACTTAGAAGCAAAATTTTTGGGGGGGGCCACAACCCCCCTTGGCCCTATATATCTTCCGTCCCTGGCCATACTCCTATATCTGTGGATGATTTAGACATTGTTTCTTGTTTCTTAGTATTCCATGACACCAATGAATGCCCCAGAAAGACATAATAACCTGTTAAAGAGTTTCTTATCATCAAACAGGAAGCCCAATCAGCATCTAAAAATCCTGCAACTTTCAAATTAGTCTCCACAGGGCAAAAAAAGCCCTTTTGAAATTCTTCCCTTTAAGTATCTAAGTAGATGTAGAGCTACTTGCATATGAGGTTCCTTTGGAAAAGAAACAAATTGACATAAATGCTAAAATCCTTAGGAAATATCAGCCTTGGCCATAGACAAATAAAGCAGCCTTCCAACAAGTCTTCTATATGTCTCTAGATCAGAATAAGATTGCCTTTGCCCAATGATAATTTGAAGTTTTGTGGTCATGGAAAACTTATTGGTTTATCAGATGTCAATCTTGCATCTTTTAGAAGATCAAGAATATATTTCCTTTGTATCTTAACGAGGTTCCTTCATCATTGGGCATAACTCAATTCCAAAAAATACCTTGCTAATCCCAAATCTTTAATAGTGAACTTTTTGCCACATGCCCTTTTTGTATTCGCTATATCTTACACACAATTTCCAATAATCAAGATGTCATCCACATACACAAGGGCCATAGTAATTAAGTGCCCTTCTGCCTTCACAAATAATAAGTAATCATGCTTGGATTATTTGGAACACAAAGAAAAAGTAATTTGAAAGTTCCTTATTCATGCTTAAAGCTTGTTCAAGGCCATATAATATTTCCTCACCTTGCAAACTTGTCTTGGAAGGCTTTTGTATAACATTCTAGAGGCTTCATATAAATGTCTTATTCCACATAGCCATGTAAAAGGGCATTGTTAACATCCAATTGGCATAGTGGCCAACCCTTAGCAGTAGCAATTGCAATAAGAACTCTAACTGTGGTTGCCGTGGTTATAAGAGAAAAAGTGTGTTTATAATCGAAGCCTTCCTTTTGATCAAAACCTTAATCAACAATGCTTCTTTATATCTTTCCACAGTTCCATCAAGAAGATGTTTGATTTTATCGACTCACTTTGAAGAAATTGCTTTTTGACCTTCAGGCAAAAAGGTAAGAGTCTAAGTATCATTTGTTTCCAAAGCATGTAGCTCTTTGTGCATAGCTTTCGCCCATCTCGGATCAGAAGCTGCTTGAGAGCAATTAACTCGTTGTGTACTAGCCAACACATGAGCTAATGGGGACACATAATCATTACGATACATCTCAAATTCATTGTATTTAAACAAAGGCTAAGCATTTTGTTTGACAGTTGTAAATTCAGCAGTTGCCATAAAAGCCTTATGCCTAGCAGTGACAAAATCCCTGAGCCATGTTGGTTATGTGATAGATGTGGTTGACCTTTAAGTTTAAACTGATGGTCCAGATGAATGCGATGATTGAGGTGGGATTCAACTAGGAATCTCTGTTTGACTTCCTCCTACCTCATGCATTATTGCATTCCTTGGGAGTGTTTGGCATAAGGAGTATTTGTAAGCAGTATCACATCATTTGCACACGACATTAGAAAAGAACTCCTTTCATGTGTTGTCTTTAAACATGCCAATGCTTTGTAGGAGGTTGTGAGTCTTGAACATTCTTCTTGAAAAGAAAAACCATCTCCTTAATAATAATATCTCTACTACAGAACACCTCCCTTGGTGAGAAAAGTTATCTCCTTAAAAATAATAATCTCCTATGTTTTTTCTTTCTACCGGACGCATTTTGTAGAAGTGGTATAAACCATGAAATTTTCCAAATTGAACAATGCTATGTTTTCCTCAAGTAAGCAAACAATCTTTATTAACTAATTCAGTGCATATCAGATCATAAATTTGATGCTTAGCAAGAAAATGGTTTACCATATAAGCAAAGAGCTGTAAATTCAAATATTATTTGATATACAATAAAAACACATAAAATAACATCAAAAATATTTATAACAAACAACGTACGAAACCTTGTGTTATCGATGTATGCGGTGCGAAATCTATAAAACATATTTTTATCTGTTGTTAGGGAACAGAACTTGAAGAGCCAATAAACATGTTATTTTCGTATTAGTAAACTAGATTAAAGCTTAGCATACACATATATTAGGGTTACAAATGTACTTATGGCTGGAAATTTTAGAGGGTCGGAACCCCTCCTGGTCCCCACTAAGTTCCGTCTTTGTCTAATTGTATATACAAATTTTACAAGCTAGAAACAAGTAGGGGTGAGCATCGGTTCAAAATCGAACCGACAAAAACCGAACCGAACGAAAACCGAGTTTGAGGAAAAACATTAATCGAAACCGAACCGGAGTTTACCGAGAAAAACCGAAACCGAACCGACAAAAGCCGAACCAAATAGATAATTTTATCGTAATTTTTCTAGTTTATAACCCGAAACCGACAGAAAAAAACCAAATCGAAAACTATGAATATACAAAACCGAAAACCGAACCGAAAATGGTCAGTTCGGCTCGGCTTGGTTTGTCGGTTCGGTTCGATTTTCTGTTGGTTTTACTCAGCCCTAGAAACAAGTGTGTAATACACTGATACTGTAAATTTGTTTTTTTGTTTTTCTTTTCTCTAAATTTATAAAAGTCTGAGGAATAAAATCTTATGATCAATGAATCAATCATGTCGAATGTTCAGGACTCTGTAACTTCTATGACATATTATTTTCTTACAATCTATTAGCATCTTTAACAATCGTTCTCTTGAATTCGATGCTCTCTTTAGTATAAAAATCGATAAGAAAATTAAAGGTAGAAATTTTAGCTAAATAACGAACTAATTCTTATTCTTTATCGAGAGGATGTAGGGGGGGGGGGGGGGGGGTGGGATATGTTTTATAATTTATGATATGAACATTTTTAATTTTATATATATATATATATATATATATATATATATATATATATATATATATATAAACATATATATATATATATATATATATATATATATATATATATATATATATATATTTACATATATATATTTACATATATATATTTACATACATATATTTACATACATATATTTACATACATATATTTACATACATATATTTACATACATATAGAGGAAAGTTAAAATAAAAAGACAAATATCCGTGAGAATAATAAAAAGAAAACTTTTTTTAAAAAAGTTCTAAAAAAATTTCAAAAAAATTCCACAAAATCAGGTATGTTGGTGCATAAAACTTTTGTAAAAGAAGTTTTTCTAATTTTGAGTTTTCATATGTTTTTTTAATGCACAAAAAAATAAAATTTGATGCACAAAAAATTTTTGATGCACAAAATTTTCAACTTATTATAGTTTGATACGCAATAAAATTTTGATGCAAAAAGTCAAAAGAAGTTGGGTACAAAAACGAAATTTTGATGCACAAAAAACGATTTAATGCACAAACGTTTTTTTCATAATTTTTTTTCGGCAAAAATATTCACTTTAAAAAAAACTTCCTTCACAACTTTTTCATGCACCAACATACACGATCTTGTGGAATTTTTTCAGAATTTTTTGAGAACTTTTAAAAAAAAAATTATCCTTCTCACGGATATTTGTCTTTTTATTTGATCTTTATCCTATACATATATGTATGTATATATATATATATACATATACAGTAGAAACTCGATAAATTAATACTCGATTATTTAATAAACTCTCTAAGATAATATTTTTTGCCGGTCCCGACTCGGGGATAGGGTGCTAAATTAATAATTCGCTAAAATTATAAGATAATACATTTTTGATAATTTCTTTAGACCCCATATAAAATATAAATTAATAATTCCTTATATATAGCATATTACATGAATGATTTATGAAGGTTTCTTGAAAAATGACTCAATTGTCTTTTGTTTTTTGTTGAAATCAATTTCCCTTTGAATCTCGTCTCTAATTTTCCTTAGCATGGTAAGAACTTCTGGTGTTGTTTTCTCATAGCTCAACAAGAAATTGTTCAATGTGATTGCCGCTTTAATAGCTTCGTTTCGCGAAGGGGGTTCCATTGTAGAACTTTCATCATCTTCTTCATCGATATCATCTTTATTAATTCCAATAACGCTTTCAATAATTTCTTCATCAGTCAACAACTGTGCAACTACATTTTCTTCTGGGTGAGTCAGAACATCTTCGACATCCATTGCATTGCGATAACCCAACTCTTTGATCAAATTCTGGAGTTCTTGAGTGCTTTCACCACCTTCATCTGAGTTCTCAAAAGTCATGTTATCTGTTGATCGAAGTTTACAATGACGAAAGCAGTTCGCAATTGTATTTGCACTAACATCCATAGTCCATGCTGAAATTGCAAGATTCATTGCATCTAATACATTTATTTTTGCTGGATTTGGAACCCCTAATTCATAACCCTCCAAAAGACTTCTATAAAATCGACGACGATAATGCATCTTAAAAGCTCGTATGATCCCCGCGTCACAAGGTTGAATTTTTGAAGTTGTGTTTGGTGGCAAAAAAAATAATTCAACATTTCGTAATCCTTCAATAATTTTTGGATGAGCAGGGCAATTATCCACAATCAAGAGAATTTTTCTTCCAACCATTTTTTTATCAAGTTGGCGAACATATTCTTCAAATAACACACCAGTCATCCAAGCTCGTTTGTTAGCACGGTACTCACAGTTCAGACTGTTCAAGTTTACATTCTTGAAGCACCTTGGTTTAGCATATTTCCCAATAATCCATAAAGGAAGTTTTTCCGAACCGTCCTCATTACAGCAAATAGCAACAGTTAGTCTTTCCTTGTCTTGTTTTTTCCCTTCAAGCTGCATTGTTGCAAGGGAATGATCCGGTTGAAGTCTAAAAAACAAACCTGTTTAAGATCAAAACATGTAAATAATTACATCACTAAAGTACAAAATATAAAATAAAATAATAAAAAAACAAACCTGTTTCATCCATATTAAAGATGTCTTTCATTTCAAACTGATCAACTTTGTCTCTTATGGATTTTAATTTGTCCTCCATGCCCTCCATTTCAACAGATCCACTCTCTCCAAAACGCCGGAAATTTTTAATTCCATATCTTGCTTTGAACTTTCCAAGCCAACCAATAGAAAAAGTAAAGTCTGGAGTATCCACTGGATACATATCTTTCATGAACTTTTTCGCCTTCTCGATGATTAGTTCACCTGTCATATTCACATGTTCTTGATATTGAAGAATCCATTCATAGAGAGATTTTTCTAGGTCAGGAAATTTTGCCGGTTTGTGTCGCTTAACATCGCCTCTTTCGGGAGCAAGTGAGAGATACTCTAAAGACCGCTTAACTGTATTCGATATTGTCGCTTGACTCACCTGCAAACCATAGTTACTATGAACCCATTCTTGCAATTGCTTTTGAGTGAGACTTGGATTATCCTTGTTGTGCTTGCATAATGCTCTTCGAATCTCGTCTGTCATTGTTGTTTTTTTCACACCTTTAAGATGGGAAGCCATGTTGTGTGTATGATTTGTTTGTGTTAACCTATTTTGATCTTGTATTTATATAGAAAATATTTTTAATGTCCATAAAGTGATACATTGAACACAAGAAGCATAATAAGGTGGGAGATTGAAGGTTTCTTTCAAATTGGGCCGTTCATTTGATATACATGCATTGTATACAATAATTAATAAAATATTAATTAATATATAGAGAATTTTTCTTCCAACCATTTGTATACTATAAATTAATAAAATATTAATTAATATATAAATTAATAATTATTAATTTATCGATTAATTAATAACTCTTTTAATTAATAAATTTTGGTGGTCCCAAGTGTATTATTTTATAGAGTTTCTACTGTATATATATATATATATATATATATATATATATATATGTGTGTGTGTGTGTGTGTGTGTGTGTTTTAAATATATGTATTTAACGTTGCAGAGATGCTTATTCGTTTATTTTTGATCTTCGAGCTCCCACTTATTTCTCGTCAGATGCTCTTGGATCGTTTGGTCAGTTGTTTCGTTGTTGGCTATGTTTTGAGTATTCTGTGTCGATGTCACACTTAGCCCAAGTGCATTGAGTCGTTTTGCGTGATTACCACACAACCATGATACCGAATAAAGGTTTTAAAATGGAATAAAGGCTTTGTAATGAGGATAAAGGCTCTGTAATAAGGATTTTGGAGTGAGTAAAGATAAACGCTTATACAATAAGGCAATTTTGTACAAAATGTTAATAAGATGAAATTAATATTAGGTTGTGGTCGGGTACCGTTGTGCGTTGTAGAGATTATTTGGTTCATTGAGTAGAGATTATCTGTGTGGTTATTATCATCTGTTGAGGTGAGTTCTCGTAGCCCACTTTTTTAAACCTTTTCCGTTGGGGGAAAATGATACTCAAATGTGTTTTGAACTGTTTTCTGAACTGTACGAAATGTGATTTTGTTTTTGGGACAATTGATGCGCTTATAACTGCTATGTGAATGATATGTGTTGGTATGATATTATGTGTGGTTCTTCGCCCTAAATATAGCTCAACCTAGTAGGCTTTAGGTGCGATATATCATTCGGGGTTGCGACCCTAATAGCGTTGGTACACGCTGGTGATAAGACTAGCGGGGATGCTAGGTCTTGGTACATGATTAGCGGGGATGCTAAGTCATGGGTTTGTCATTGTTCTGCATATATTCACTGTCATATAGCACAATTGTCCAACTGTTTGAGATATTGGCACAACGGCTGGGTTTAAAATCAAACCTACGAGCTCACCAACATTATTGTTGATGTTTTCGAGTATCATTTTCAGGTGAAGAGAATGATCGTTAAGGTTGAGATGTGTGATAGCAGACTTTAAGTGTATCCTGTATGGATCATGTTTGAGAGGTCTTGCTTTTGTGTCAGGGTCGCGAAATTGTAAACTTTTGTAAATAAACTTTTGCAAACAATGTAGGATTATTGATCTAGTATCTTGTGCCATTGGGTACTCATTATGTATCGGTTCTCGTTGTTTTCCGCCACTGTCGGAGTGTGAGAGCCCCCAAAATATTATGGACCGCAAGCTAGCTACGATGGATTGAGGAAAAGTGTGTCTTTTCAAAAATCTATTTTGGGTCCTAGACCAAAACACGTAATAGTAAACAATGTCAAAGTTCCCGTTGCTAGTGATAATGAAGTTAAACAATATTATAAGACATTGTCAAAACCCAGAGTTGGATTTTCAAAACCTAATTTTAGATCAAAAACTCGACCACCTAGAAGAGTCAATAATAATTATCCTTGTCCTAATACACCGCAACCAAAAGGAACGTTGGTAGACAAAATCAACCTCGTGGCTTTCCCTAACTTGGAATAATTTCCAACATAAAAATACATGTCATAGGAAATGTGTCTTCCATTTTTACATCCCAATCAATTACATCAAAATGCAAGGGATATTTTGCACTAACAACTTTGGACCCATGAGATATTGGGGACCAAATGTTTAAATTATTGTCTTATATAAATAGATATGCCTTGGAGTCGACTTGGAACCTGATGAGTGGATAAAAGATAACGGATGCTCTAAACATATGACGGGTAACCGAAAACTCTTTTCGAGCTATAAGGCATACAACGGAGGTAATGTTATTTTTGGTAGCAATCTTCACGGTAACATCGTTGGCAAAGGTACGATTTTGAATGACTCTCTCAAAATAGATAATATAGAACATGTAGATAACTTAAGATTCAACTTGCTAAGTGTTGGACATATATGTGATAATAAGTGTTGAGTAACTTTCTCTAAGAATGATAGTGAAGTCACCAAAGATGGTAAGGTCATAGGTAGAGGTATTAGAAAAAAGGGCTAATATGTGATGAAATTAGGAAATAAGCCTAAAGACCAAATTTGTCTAGCAACAATTGATGAAAACCTCACGTTGTGGCATAGGAGATTAGGTCACGCAAATATGCGTCTCATTCAATCGTTAGCATCTAAGGAATTAGTTAGAAACTTACCTAAGCTTAAGTTTGATCAACACTTCTGTGATGCTTGCAAAATTGGAAAACAAGCTCACACTAGTCACAAAGCTAAGAATATAGTCTTAACGACTAGATGCTTAGAACTCCTTCATATGGATCTCTTTGGTCCATCCGCCATACGGAGTTACGGAGGAAACCGCTACACCTTAGTCATTGTAGATGACTACTCTAGGTATACTTGGACTAGATTCCTTAAGGACAAAACCGAAGCCTTCGATCAATTCGAAATATTTAGTAAGAAAATTCAAAACTAATTAGGATGTACAATAGTGTCAATAAGAACCGACCACGGTAGAGAATTTGATAATGAGGTGCAATTTGGAGAGTTTTGTAATGCCAATGGAATTACACATAACTTCTCAGCTCCACGCACTCCTCAATCAAATGGCGTGGTTGAAAGGAAAAATAGGACACTTCAAGAAATAAGTAGGACTATGTTGAATGAGCAATCGTTACCACAAAAGTTTTGGTGTAACGCCATAGATACTTCAACATACATTCTCAACCGAATCCTAATTAGAGCCATCTTAGGAAAAACACCTTACGAACTCTTGAGAGGTAGGAAACCTACTCTTGATTATTTTAGAGTGTTTGGAAGCAAGTGCTTCATTTTAAACACTAAAGACTACCTTACCAAGTTTGACCCAAAGTCATACGAATGTGTCTTTTTAGGTTACTCCCAAAATAGTAAAGCCTACATCATTCTTAATAAACATACTAGGAAAGTCAAAGAATCACTCAATGTGACATTCGATGAAACTCCTCCACCCTCTAAGACATCACCCTTGGTAAATGATGACTTAGATGAAGAAGAAGCAATTAAGGTTACCGAAAAGAAAAACTTAGAAAATGACATCGAGGATGAAACTTTAGAAATTGACGAAATAGTCAATATTAAGGAATCTAGGAACCATCCATTAGAAAATGTCATAGGAAACCTTAACCAAAGAACCCTTAGGTCACAAGCCCAAAACCAAAGTAACTTCTTTTGTTTTATATCAACTATAGAACCTAAGAATGTGAATGAAGCCTTAACGGATGAAAGTTGGATAGTCGCCATGCAAGAAGAATTAAATCAATTCATTGCTAACGACATTTGGGAGTTAGTTCCACAACCTAGGAATATGACAATCATAGGAACTAAGTGGGTGTTTAGAAATAAGTTAGACGAGAACGGTATTGTTTCTCGAAATAAGGCTAGGTTAGTTGCTCAAGGCTATAATCAACAAGAGGGCATCGATTTTGATCGAAACTATGCCGTAAGTTGCTAGACACTTGAGTCACTTAGGATACTTTAGCATATGCTTTTAATTTTAAGTTATTCCAAATGAACGTAAAAAGTGCATTCCTGAATGGTTTTATCAAGATGAGGTATACTAGCCCAACCTTCAAGATGCATTGACTTTAAAAACCGGATCATGTTTATAACAAAAGAAACATAACGATCTTAACCAAGCACCCAGAAAGAAAGAGAGGAAAGGAAAAAAAACATGGTATGATAGATTAAAAGCTTTTCTTATTAAACATGAATATAAAATAGGAATGGTAGATAACACTCTTTTTACTAAGAAGAAAAGTTCAAACCTCATCATTGTTCAAATATATGTCGACGACATTATATTCGGCTCGACTTGTCAAGACATGTGTGATGAATTTGCCAAAATCATGCATGACGATTCGAGAATGAGCAGGATTGGTGAACTTAACTTCTTCCTTGGACTACAAAAAAACAAATGGAAGATGGTAATTTTCTTTAATCAATCCTAATAATATTAAAGAAATGATTAGAAATCGGCTTAGAAAATCTAAAACCAAGAAAACCCCCATGTTCCTCTGATACCAAACTTCACAAAAGACCCAAATAGTGTGAGTTACGGAAGATAGTACCAAAGTATCAAGGCATGATAGGTAGTTTATTATACCTATCAATAGGCCGATATCATGTTTAGTGTCTGCCTTTGTGGCCGCTTCCAAGAGGCTCCTAAAACCTCTCAACTTGAAGCAGTTAAGCGTATTTTATGATACATTAAAGGCACTGCACTTAGGATTATGGTTTCCTAAGGGGATCGGCATAGAAACAGTAGTATATGCCGACTCTGATCATGCGGGAGATTATGTCGACTGAAAGAGCACTAGCGGTATTTGTACATTCGTGGGATGTTGTTTGACATCTAGGTTCTCGAAGAAACAAACCGCTCTTGCTATATCCACTACCGAAGCCGAATACGTAAGGCGTCGGAAAGCATGTCAACAAGCTCTATGATGAAACAACACTCATCGTCTACGACATACAACTACGACGACGTTCCGATCATGTGCGACAACAACAGCCGATGACCTTATCAAAAACTCGGTGCAACATTCCGTACTAAACGACAACGAAATGACATCACCACTCTTTCTTCGTTGATTATGTCCAGAAAGACATATCTCAATCCCACAAAAGTGCCGTCCGTCGATAATATTGCCGACATCCTTACTAAACCCCTTAAACGTGAATTGTTTAACTATCTACGTCTTGGTTTTGGATAGATGTAACATATCCATAAATCTTATGAGTCCGCTTTCGCATTTCTTCTAGTTTTTGAATTCTAGTCCTGTGTTCCATTCCGTGTCGTGACAACTTAAATACTTATTTTTAATAGCGAAAATGCAAATGAAAACGTCAGCTCTCTTTGTAAAAATAGTCGCAAAACTAAGTCTAAAAATCCTTTCTGAGGGCGCCCTAAATCTCCGCGACCCCCTAATATATTTGGGACCGCCTGTCAATATGGGACCGCCAACAGAAAACTCATATCTTCCACACTTAGTCAAAAATTTTCAAAACAGAAAAACAAACACCCCTTCTCCCTACTGCAACGACGAACACGAACAAAACAACTTAAAAACTCAAAATCAACCATTAAAACACTAATTAAAGATAAAATCAACACCTACAATCATTCCTAACATCATCTACATCGTTAATTGTAAGTCATTTCATCTAATTTCTTTTGTTGATCCCACTTTGATGGATCGAATTCCTTAAGCTTGAGGATTAGTTATATTAGATAAATCTAACACAACTATAGTAGAAACTTTATGTGAATGTATTAAAGATTATGAGGAATTTAATCTTTAATATTAAGAAGAATTCTTAATGGAACAGTAATTTAATGAACAAAACAATTCAACAAACAAAAGCTCCAATATTATAATAATGCGAATACTCTAAAAGTATTAGGGTTACAAAGACTTTGAAGCTATGATAATACTATGAATGACTCGTATTGGTTTGGTACATTAAACTCTATGCCCTAGGACCTCCTTTATCACACCAAAGTCCTAAAAACGGCTTATATACTTCCTAAGTAATCAATAATCTTCCTAAAAAAATAACTTATACATATCCTTTACTAAAATATCTTATACAAATCATATAAGCAATACTAACTAACTCAGCAGTACATCTAAATCACTGTAGCATTAACTCCTCAGCAGCTTATACTTTGTACTAACAAGAGTAGCTTTTGAACTACATTATAACAACTTAGCAGATTTTTCTCCCAAGTCTCTAAGCAGTCATAACATCCTAACAGTAGTAACTTCCTCTAGCAGTAGTAACTTCCTCTAGCAGTAGTAACTTTGTACTGGCAGTTGTAACTTCACCAGCAGTCTTAAACACTTAGAATAATTTTCATTGAAATTCTCCAGTAGCACTAACTTTGACTGAGCAACATTAACATCAATAAGAGCAGAAGTAATACTAACTGCATTAAGAAGGCTTTTAATCCTAACAATCCTCCCTTAAACTTGATATTTATCTCTAAAATCATCAAGTTTCTTCATTGAAAGCTTCACTAATCACCAGGAGGATGCTTCCAAACACTTCATGGATTCTTAAGCTGTTTTATGATCAATTTACACAGCTGATAAGCCATTTTACTTTTATAATCAATTTGAAGCTTCTTTTCCAACATTTGTGAAAGTGTAAGTGGTGCAAGTGGATATTTCTTCTCTACCAACATGTAAATCTGCATGTGTTGCATCCTCAAGAAATGTACTCCACAGGAGTCATATAACTTCCATTCCAACACTTTGTATGCTTGTTGATTCCTCTATATTACATCTTCTTCATGAGGTTCAAACATTACCTTTAAATCATTCCATAATACCAAATCTGAGTCTTCCACTGGTCTTTTTGACTCATATTTAGCTTTTACCAGCTTATACAGATCTTCCAAATCTTGCATGTCAAAACTTTTAAGCATTTGACTAAAGACCATGTACATCTAAGACTTTCCATCAGCCCTGATTATTTGATAATAGCTTTTCTTTCATTCTTTGTGAATCTTCCAGTCAACAATAGTTGGAGGCTTAATAGCTAAAGGTATAACATCAATTGTTACCTCTTCTTCATCTGGAATGATTTCCATTAACTCTTTTAGCTCTGCTGTTTCTTTATTCTCATCTACCTTCTGCTTTTTAGTACTCTCTTGTTCTAACTCGTCTTCTGCTCTCTTTGAACTACCTTCCACCAAGTCTGTTCTAAAATCCACAAACATGTTTACCCTTTTGAAAGCTTTATCAAACAATTCTTTGATAGAATCAAAGTCTTTAGACTTCAAATCTTTGTGCTTCTAAACTTCCATGTTAATTAAGGAAGTAATCATGGTGCTTCTTCTATTGATTTTGGTTGGTGGTTTGATCCTCTCTCCTCTGCTTATTTAGCTGTAAAGTTTTTCTTTCTTTCTTTGAGGAGTTCTTGAAACAATGTAGCTTTTCTTTCAATTGAAAACTGCTCTTAGTTCTTTAGCTGCATTTTTGAGCCAACAGGTAATCAGCATCAACTTTTACTGAATGTCATCCAATCATATGAGCCCTCATCAATCTTATTCTACTTCGGGCACGGCAATTCTTTCCTCTTCACTATCTCTTGCTTGTAATTTAATGCAATCTCTTCTCAAGCATGATTATTGAACTTTCATTCTTTGGAGGCTTCACGAATTTCAGGTTCTACCATTTTTTCTTTGCATTTGTCCTAAACTTTAGGTTGTGATGGTTGTTGTGAAGATCTTGTGATTATAGGTGTACCCTGCTCAGTAATAACAATTCATTTCCTTGGAGTTGGAATTGTAGCAGTTGTTGTGTATTAGCACTACCTTTGTTAAGCAATGACATCACTAATTGGACACTTGGCACTTTATAACATCCCATTTTTTACCTTCGGTTAACACTTTTCAAAGCTACAAGTGCTTAGCCAAAGTAACTTCATCAAATAGTTAAATCACATCTTTAGCACAACGTCTGTTTTTGCAAACACCTCATCACCAGTCACAGTACCCACATCAAACATCTCTGCATCAGCATCATCTTGAACACTAACTAAGGTAATTTCAACATCAGCATTAATAGCATTAATCCTCCTCCCCTGTTTGGATGCATCCTCACCCAAATCTTCTTCAACACCAAAGGATTATACCCTAGCACTCAAACCAACTTTATATAACCTCTTCAGCCTATGAGTTCTTGACCTACTCCTCTTTTCAAGCTTCTTGACTCTCCTTTTGAAACTATCAATCTTAATAGCTTGAGTGGTCTTTGTCTTCTCTAAATCAAGAACCCTTTGTTGTAAATTGGTACATAGTTCCATCAATTCCGTTAGTTTAAGACTATCCTCATCACTTTGAAGTGTGTTACCTCTTGCGAGCAGTGAATCATTGGAATGTTTAGATACATTCTCAAATCTAGTTTGAGCAATTGTATCCCCCATGGTTTCTTGGCATCTAGGACCACCACCTGAAGTAGTTTATAGGGAACTAGATTCATTAAGTGTTACCTTAGATCAGGTCTTAGTTATGTTACCACTGTCCTGCTTTGCTTCTAAGCTAGAAGCAGTAGTGGCAGCCCTCACCAAACTGTCACCCAACTCCTTATGGACAGCCTCATCTACAACAATGTCTGTAGGACCACTAGGCTAAGGTACCTGAGTGTCATTTCTCTTAGACTTCCTAGCTTTTTGAGTCTTTTAAGGTTAATATGTTGATGGTTGAGTAATGGTGGGTATGTGATGGGGATCCGTTGGAATTACCGAACCTTCACCCAATTCTTGTTGGTTTTGTATCGCCATTGTTGGAAACAAAGGTGTTACTCTTCCAGAAAAACCTTTTCCTACCCTTCTAATATATCTAAAAATATTCTTAGTGTGAGAGGGTACATTATAAATTCTCTTGTGAGTTGGCCTTCCTTCAAGTTGTTGATTTAAAAACACTTGTACAAACCTTGGATACATCAAAAACTTCCCAGACAAATTATCCAAGTTTCTAACCATACTATCAAAAATGAACTTTAAGAAATTGAACTTCTGACTTGTTGCTAAGCAGATAATAGCAGATGCCATAGTGCTACTAAATTCATTCCATGCAGTAGTCTTAGAACTTAGGCATTGTAAAATGGTATGAATCAAAAATTTCCATTGTGGGGAAAAGAATGCCTTATAGAAAATAAGCTTTTGTGAAATCTTCTCATACCCCATCCTTATAAGTTCTTTAAAAATGGTAGAGTTTGGTAAACAATCAATAACTTTAGCATCTTATAGTTGAAGATCTCTTCTAACAGTTGATTCCGTGACAATTATCTTC
>BQNB010034568.1:0-51509 GCA_026074375.1 Tanacetum coccineum
CAAACCAAGGGGAGCGTATGCAGAGGTCTAGATCCTTCTATTCATGCCTATAAATACAAGACCTCTCTAACTCACAAAAGGGGGAATATCTAGCTTGTTTGATTCTGTTTTACTTAATAAGCAATATGGTTTGATAAAGCTCAAAAAGCTCTTAATAAGCTCTTAATTCACCACTCAAGCTAGTATTCACTTAGTTAAGCTCTCAAAAGCTTAACTAAGCTTAATTAAACTTAAATCCTCCCTTAAAAGTACCTCAGCTTGTTATTGGAAGGGAAGTCAGTAACGGAAGGACTTCCAGGACCTCACCAGCTTATCATAAGATAAGCTGGAGCTTGTTGATAGCTCATAAGAGCATTTTGACAAGCCTTGTTTAGAGCAAAGGCTCTTGTAAGTTCTCAATTCCTTTTAATAGCTTAATTTTGAATTTCAGCTTATCATTGCTTATTATTTGCTTATTTTAGTTTAGATTCGCTTAATTCTGCTTATGTTAGTTAATTGATGTTTATCTAGTTTAATTTTTAGTATAAATCTTTAGTTTACAAAAATTAGTCATAAAACAGTGAAAAAACCAAAAATATAGCATTAGCCTGTAGCTTTTCATTTTAGCTTATTTGATTATTGAAAATAGTTCATTAGGTCTGTTAAAAGCTCTGTTAGGAATTTTTGTATAACAGACTTAATTATGTTAGTATTATAGTTAATTCTGCTAGTATCATAGTTAGTACTGGTAGAAGGTTTATCATAGTTAGTATTGGCAGTATTAAATAGTTAATACTGTTTATGTAATAGTTAAGTCTGCTTACGCAAAAATTAGTTAGAGTTAAAGATATGCATGAGATATCTTAGGAAAGGATATGCATTATCTTTATACGCGTTTTGTTAAGCCCATTAGGGTTTCCTTAGTCTATAAAAGGAACCCTAGGCATAGTTAGTAGATATAGTTCTACAGAAGATCATAGAGATCATATAGTAATCATAGTTTGTAATCTGTAACCTAGGCAGATTCAAAGTTCAATATAAAAGTGTTTTGATTGTGTTCTTCTTTACATTGTTGATTAAATTCCGCGTAATCAATAGTGGTTAATCATTGTTTCATCATTGTTACTTTAGATTTATCTAAGGCAACAAACCCTTTACAAGCTAAAGGTTAAGATCCATTAAGCAAAGGGATCCTACACTAGACACACAGAGAAAAAAAAATTGCCAGTCAGGTGGGTGGTCCCCTTAAAGTCTGGTGGTCCCCTTAAAATTAAGGGGGCCGCCCTTTATGAATTAAGGGGGCCAACACCTGTTGAGAAAAAATTTTCTTAGATTTTTGACAAATGGTTCATTGATGATTATAATTTCTTTATTATGCCGAAAACTTAATCAATTTGTTCCATCATTCCTAGACCTAGACATAAGTACTTAAATGGCTCACGTTTAAGTGGTTTAGTTAGAATATCGGCTATGTTGTCTTCCGATGAGACCTTTTCTATAAAGATATTCCCTTTTTAAACATTATCGCGAAGGAAGTGATGGCGAATCTCAATGTGTTTTGTCCATGAGTGTTGAACAGGATTCTTACTTAAGTCTATAGCCCCTTTGTTATCACACATTATTGGAATGTCATCTAACCTAACGCCATAGTCTATGAGAGCTTGTTTCATCCATAGAGCTTGTTGACATGCCTTTCCGGCGCTTACATATTCTGCTTCAGTTGTGGAGATGGCAAGAGTGGTTTGCTTCTTCGAAAACCAAGATGTTAGGCAACATCCCATAAACGTGCAAACACCACTAGTGCTCTTGCGATCTACGTAATCTCCCGCATGATCTGAATCCGCATACACTATTGTTTCTATGCCGGATCCCTTAGGATACCATAATCCTAAATACGTAGTTCCTTTAATGTATCGGAAGATACACTTAACCGCTTCTAGGTGAGAGGTTTTGGGATCCTCTTGAAAGCGTGCACAAAGGCAAACACTAAACATGATATCGGGTCTACTTGCCGTTAAGTATAATAAACTACCTATCATGCCTCTATATTTGGTATTATCTACGGACTCACCTTCTTCGTCTCTCGTGAGTTTGGTTTCCGTAGACATAGGGGTTTTTATTGGCTTAGAGTCTTCTAGTTAAAATTTCTTAAGCATTTCCTTAATATATTTTGATTGACTAAAAAATGTTCCATCATCTAATTGTTTTATTTGTAATCCTAAGAAAAAATTTAGTTCCCCCATCATACTCATTTCAAACTCATCATGCATGAGTTTTGGATTCTTTAATATTTACAATTTTATTATTTTCTAATGAGATGTCTTCAAGATCATTGCCTATGGGTTTTGTTTTACTATCCTCAATAGCTTCTTCTTCCTTTTTTGGTGTAACTTAAAGTCTAGAGCGCAAGCATAAGCTAAAAGTATTCTTATAGACTCTAGTCTAGCTACGTGTGCATATGTTTTGTCATAATCAATTCCTTCTTGTTGATTATAACCTTGGGCGACTAACCTAGCTTTGTTTCTAGTTACGATGCCATTTTCGTCGAGTTTATTTTTATATACCCATTTTGTTTCTATAATGGTCATATCCATGGGATTTTGGACTAGTTCTCAAACATCATTTGTTTTAAATTGGTTTAGTTCCTCTTGCATGGCCATTATCCAATCTTTTAATGCTTTATTTATATTTTTAGGTTCTATTGTTAAAATAAAGCAAAAGAAATTGCTTTTGTCTTGAGCTTGGGACCTAAGAGTTCTTTGATTTAGATTACCAATAATGTTTTCTAGGGGATGAGTGGATATTGTGGAGGATGAGAGATTGGAATGGATTAAAGACTTCAACAAGGCAATGTTGATAGACGTAGTTGAGACGAGCGTCGAGGGTGGATAGGGTGTTTTGTTTTCATCCATTTAGCGGTTTAAGCCTTTTTTATGATGCAAACTAATCCTACTTCTATGTTAAATTATTTATCACTAATACTTATTTTTCTTCGTCTACGTGAGTTCATGGCCATAGATAGATTTCCATTTTTATAGTGGTTTCAATAGATAATCCATGTGAAGAATGGTTCCTAATGAACAAATTCTTTTAAAAACTAGAAAGCCAAGCATTTATAGTGACTACCTTATTTCCTATATATCACTAATACTAAGTATTTCATATACCAATCTATAATTTAAAGAATTGGAGATTGAGACGTACCTTAGCCTTCAAGAGAAATTTATTTAAAATCTTCAAGATAACAACCTTTAAGGATGAGGATTTATGGAAATCCTATATGAGTTCTTCAATTTGTTTGAAGAAAACCAAAGGACGCTTGTAGTTGATTAACCTCGGAAGATATGACGAAGGCCATAGCATACTCTTCGTCTTCACTATCAGAGCTTGAGCTATCTTCATCACTTACTTCCTTTTTCACCTTTAATGCAAGAGATCTACTTTGTTCTTTCTTGCCTTTGACCGTTTCGAAATCTTTCTTTATTACTTCTTCATAAACTTTCAAGTTTCCAATTAGTTCGTCAAGAGGTAAGGTTGTTAGATTCTTTGATTCTTCAATCGCCGTGACTTTCGCGCGCCATTTTGGATGTAATGCCCTAAGAAATTTCCTAACATAATTCTTGCTAGAAAAACCTTCATCAAGTGCTTTTAGACTAGTAATAATAGTGTTAAATTTAGCAAATGCATTATCTATTGACTCCTCTTCCGGAATCATAAATTGTTCATATTGTTGAACAAGAAGATCTATTTTGTTAGCTTTGACTTGATTATTACCTTGATGAGTGATTAATAAAGTATCCCAAATTTATTTTAGCTTCATTATTTTTTGCAAGTTTCTTTTTAAGATCATCGTTTTGTTTATGAAAAGGTACAACTTCATCCTTTTTAGTTTTGGGATTATTTTGAATAGGAGGAAAATCACCATCGGTAATAACATGCCAAAGATCTAGATCTTTTGACTTCACATAAGTTTCAAATCTATTTTTCCAATAAATAAATCCATCACTTTCAAATAGTGGTAGTCTTTGCATAGATTGCCCTTCTAAATATTTTTCCGATTTCATAGATCGATTTAAGTTTTAAAATACAATTTATTTTAAAATTCTTGTTTAGCGTGGCTCTGATACCAATTGTGAAAAACTAGAAGGGGGTTGAATAGTTTACCGCTTTTTAATTTAAGGTTTTAAAGTGTTTGTAAAAATTCTAGATTCGACTTTATGTGAATTCAACACTTGCACAATATAAACAATATACTTATCTAAACAATTTAATAAAGGTGTATGATTAAATAATGTAGACAAAAAGATAAGAGTAAGAACAATCAAACTACAATGCGAGGATTTATAGTGGTTCGGTAACAAAGCACCTCTATGCTACTACTTCCACTACCCGAGCAATCAATACGAGAGTGTTCTTCACTAGGTCAACAGCTCCCTTATGGCGGGGAAATACGTACCCAAACGTTGCTTACACTGATTTACGACACAAAGCTAAATGCCGATTTCTTTTAAATTTAGGCTAGAAACCATTATCACAACATGATTTTGTTTCACGACTTCACAACTTCAGTTTTCTTCACACCACAACTTCACCAAGCCATTACTATAATCACACCTAACTAACACTACTATGCAAGATCACCAAGATCTAACTATACTTACAACAATCACAAAAATCTAACAACTACACAACTTTACAAGATTTACAAGTGATTTACAAGTTTTGATATGGATGCAATAAGATTGCAACAACACACTAAGGTGTAATACTTCTTCACTTGATGATGGAAGTATTCTTCTCTTGCACTTGAGGAATTAAGCTTGGATCACTTGGAAACAAAGCTTTATGATTAAATGATCAAAGGATTTAAGTGAGATGTGTGAGCTGTTTTAGAACAGAAAGAATGAGTGCAAAAAGTGAGAAAATGGTGGGGAATAATCCAGTATTTATAGGACAAACTGGAGGAGCGTCAGTCTATGGGCGGTCCCCTTAAATAGGTGGGCCCTTAAAATTAAGGGGGCCGCCTGTGTATTTAAGGGGGCCGCCCTAGACTGGGCGCTCCCCATTTTGTCCTTTTGTGTAGGGAGAATTTTCTGGAACTTTCTAGCCTTTTTAGGTCCGAAAATTTGAATTTCAAAATGTTTATTTTGAATAAAACATTTATTTTGATTGTAGAAAATATTTTTTAATGTTTATAACATTTTATAAAAGTGTGAGGTTGAATAAAAAATTTCATTTGATCATAAAATGCATTAAGCATTTATTTATTCATACCTTGAAGTGATATAATTTTCGAAATAAAAATTTACTACTAATTACTTATTTACGTTTAATTTTACATTGAACGTTTTTATATTTTGTGATTATCAAAACGTAAAGATGTGAAAAATATAGTAATGTTTTTAGGCATTATATTTTATCAACAAAATAAGTTTTTAACAAGTGGTCTCATGATTTTGCATCACGAGAAAATCAAAATCTTTAATACAACGAGGACTCTTTATTTCAAGACAAAATCCACTAAAATAGTCTTGATGAATGCGGACTCCAATGCACTTCCTAAATGTCCATATGGGTTATACCTAAGAAATACATGCTTAAAAATGTCAACATAAAGTTGGTGAGTTCATAGGTTTAAGTTTATAATAAAAGTGGATCACATGATTTGGTGTGGCAAGGCTGTTGCATGAATACAACGCCACAAAAATGTAATTACGATTTCCTAAGATCATGACACCGAAGCTACAACACCGTTTGCATGTAAACAAATATATGTATAATAATACCCACGCAGGTGTTCAACCCAAAACACCTGAAATCCGACATGGTATACGTTCGTTAGTTCAGACCTCCGAAACTAGTAAGCGCTTAAATTACCCGAACGGGGATGTCAATCCCAATAGATCTATTTATAACACTCGCGCTTACACAATGTAATTAATGGCTCATGATATTTGGGGCACATGGGTTATCTCTACTTAGGCCTAATCGTAATCATTTAAATTTTAATTGCGATCAAGAGTAAAACAAGCAATGTATCTCACCACAAGATTTATAAAATAATTGTAAAAGAGTTAAAGCGGGGCTATAAACTCACATTTGGCAAAAGTATTGAATTGGGGAAAATCAAGCAAGGGTAAACGTCACAACTAGTCCGAATGCAACCTAATTAAATATGGGTCGCTTTTAAATTATGCAAGTGAAATGAAATGATGCAATATATTTTAATAACATTATATCACCACCTAATAGTTTACGTTTTAGTTTTATAAGTCAAAATAATGTTTACGTCTAATTCGCTATTTTTATCTGTCATTATTTATTTTACTATTAATGTTAAGTATCCAATATAATAAATCCTATCTAACTTTCTAAATAATATTTTTAAAAGTTTACGACGCGTACAAATAATATATAAGTCATACTATAATATTTTTTAAGGTTTTTATAGCTCAAACGAACTCGAAAACGCCTGAAAAACCTATTTTCTATTTCAAACAACACACTATTTTTGTGAAAATTCATGCAGAAACTTTATTAAATTTTCAGAAAATGGTCCGATTTTAAAAGGGCATATCTGCTTCGTTATAATGATTCACGAGTCGACCGAAAGCGAGGTTTCAAGGAAAAATCATGATCTACAAGTTTTCTCTTATAAGTTTAACCTGACTTGGACTCGAAATAGGTCAAAAATACGTTTTTAGAAACTGGACACAAAGTTTATATAAACAGTTTTCCAGACAAATGTACAAGTTTTTATACAAACTTTAAACGGCCATATCTCATTCGTTTTATGTCTGATTTTTGCGTTTTATATATCTACGTGTTCACATGAAGATGTACTATTATATTTTTAAGGCCTCGGCTATTCGAGATCAGATTTATGGCACGAAAACCTAGGTACTAAATTTGGACAGCAACATAATATTTTATATTCTACCACTTTAATTCATCCACAAATTGCAACTCCAAACTAACATAATCGCTTTCACCAATTTTCTTTACTTTTCATCACAATAACAAATAAATACTAACCTAGTTCCTTCCACCAATTTATCAAGAATAAATATAAATTTAAGAACAAGAATAAAATACAAAACTTTACAAGTTTAAGTTTATAATTAACCATTTAACAACAAAGTAATTATTTTAACAATTAATTTATAAAGTGACAAAAATAAGTAACTTTTGCGTATGTTCATATTTTTATTATTCATTTTATAAGTTCTTTACAAGTTTACATATTTATGGTTTACTTGTTTCTTTTAGAAAGACTTTAAAAATACAAACTAGTGGTGATATAATTTTAACAAATGAGATGATATGATTATATATATTAAATGAAATTTATGAATGAAATGTGCACCTTAGTATGATGATATGATGTGAATACTTGTATCAATCCCCAAATATTGTTTGATTTCTAATCTAAACCCTTTAAGACTTCTTAGAAAATACTTGCAACTTATCAAAATAATTCTTCTTCTTGGTTTTCTTGTGTTGGCCGATTATTTACGAGAGAAAAGAGAGAGTTTGTGTGAGTTTTTGCTAGTGATGAATGAGATGGAAGTTAGGTGTTAGTTTATATAGATATTAGTGTGGTAAGTTGAATGGTAAAACATGTGATCACATGCATGTGTATGGAAATATTAGACAAGACTTGTTTGGGTATTTGTGTGTGCATAGAGGGCGGTCAAAAGGAGGAATAGGGGAGGGGGATTTTTGAGAAATAGTGACTAGCACTATTAACATGTGATTTAGGATTAAAATGGGTAGTTTTGTGTTTATAAATGATAAAACATATTTGGTGTATTACCACTTATATGAACCGAATATTATGGAGTTAGGATGAGAAAAATGTGCAAATTTTTATAGTATTAGATGTAGTTATGTGTGTATGCAAAGGTGGTGAAGTGTTGGTTAATTTTTATATATGCATGCATGCAAAACCATGCAAATTTATATAGTTTACGTAAAACTTGTAAAATAAAATATGTAGACTAATAAATTATATTTATAAAAGTCATATAACACATATTTGACGTAAACTTATATTTGTTTAATGCCGGTTTACGTTTAACGTTGTTTTTCAGTTTACACGATTTAATTTAACGGTTTCATATAAAAATAAATACGTAAAAGTTTCAAAATAAATTGTTTTGAGTTTATTAACGTAAAATGACTTGAAAATGTGAGTTGTCAGAAAGTGTGTTTGTCCCATACTTAGATTAAAATTATAATAGAGACAAACCTGTACAATATGTACTGGCCAATCAACCTTGGGACACGCACTTTTCACCTATGTGGGTATGACCCTACCTAAGTAGTATAAATAGACATGCCTTGTAAAAAGAGTAGGTTAAGTTTGTGCATTTAAAGTTGTATCTTTCACAAACACCTACTCCTCCAAAATCAACCAAGTCCCTGAGCAAGCTCAGTTGGTTAGCATAGTTGTCAACTTTGCATAATACTTTAAGTTATGCAAAGTTGTTAGTGAGGAGATCACACACACACACACATTGTCATTCAATCCCTATTGTTGTTTCGCAAACAATGGGGTATAGTTCTGAAAAAATTTATAATAATTAAACATTGAAAATTAGTTTTGTGTTCTTTACTTGTTTACATTTATAATTGTCAAAACTGATTTTCATTACATTACTATAAGCCATGAGTTAGTTTATCTTAACTATTATAGCTTTTGGTGACTAACTCAAAAGGAATAACAGAGAATGATTGCGAAATGATTCAAATAAGTGTTATCTAGTAGTCTATATGATCTAGATGTTATGTGTTTCTTCGAAATTTGTTTTCGAAAACACAAAACAACATTTCTTTGTTTTTAACATTGAATAGTTGTTTTACCCTAAGTTCATGAGATCTATGATTCTTTGGATTTTATGGTCATATTTCTGCATCATTATCACCGAGATATTGATTTGATCATATTTTTCAAATAGCATTTACTAAAAAAATTAAAGTATGATCTTGTGATACATGGACTACATGGTTGATGTAGAAGATGGTTCTTACTCTGATACTATTTCTACATTCATCTTCTACAACATACAACAACAACATCTCTACCTTATTCAAGCATGACATCTTCAACGAATTTTATAACGACAAAAGTTACCTTTCACCCTTCACGGGAATGATAGCGTTTAAGTTTGTTAATTTGAGGGAGATTATGGGTTATTTTAGGGGAGTATGTTTGATGATAAAGGGAGATCGTTTGATTTTTAGAGAGAAAAGTTGTGATTTTCGACTTCAATTTCAGGCACTTAAAGGTTATTCTTTAAGTGATTCTCAACACAGAGCTTATTTTGGAGCTTATATGGTCATGATGCTCACAATAAATCATAATCTTTAAGGGTGAGAAGATATAAGCATAGAATTTTCCAAATATTAAGGCGATAAGATATAAGCATAAAATTTAGGGAGAATATATAAGGTCAATCCAAGTATATAAAAGGGAGATGATTTAAGAAAAATTTAGAGATATTATGGGACAAAATCATTTTGGTTGATAATCATGGGAAGATATTAGTGAAGAAATTGAGTTAAAGAAATCATTGAGTGCTTCATCAAGCTTAAAGATCGATCAAGATAGCCGGTTCAATATTTGCATGGAATTACTTCTCAACAATATCGACATTGTCTTCATAATCAAGTGTACTACTTCAATATTCAAGAGATGGATATGTGATTGAGGGGGAGCTAAAAGAGTATGAAGATTCAAGGATAAAGACAAGTGTTAAAGTCTTCTACACAACAATGTTCAATCAATATCATCTTGTATAATATCTTTCGTTAGCAACATTATGTGATTGAAATCTACCTTCAAGATCAAGATCAGAGATAAAGATTTCATACAACCTTTTAAAGATTCAAGTTGCAAAAGAAGATCAAGATTCAAATTACTTTTGAGAATGCTGATTTTGAGTTCGAAAGTAGAGTTGATACCTTCAAAGACAAAGAAAGTGATACAAGGTCGTCCTCATCTTTCATGCAAGAATTCTCAGCGTTTTTGAGCTTCAAAGAAAAAGAGAATGACTGAGTACTTTAAAATAAAGTGTTCAAGCATAAGGAAGAAGTCTTCATCAAAAACAGAATAAGGATAGTTCACAAGTAGATCATTTAGGGGGAGAATGCTAGAAATAAAGAAATAATCTACTTGCATAAGTACATGGACTAGTTTTGTTAAGTTATCAAAGTCACTTTCCTACTAGACTATAAATAAGGAAGGTTAGTTTACATAACATACATGTAAGTCAAGATTAACTATAACAATTTTAACTAATCAAAAAACAAGTTACACATTTTCTCTCTCTAAACACACACACTACTTACACCTTGATTTACACACATTCGTCCACCAATCATGATCCTATCCCTTAATTATGATATTTGTGTTGGTCATAACTTTTCACTTGCAAATAGCGAAGCAAATGATAGCGATAAATATTTGGTACGCGTTTTTATTGGGTTTGGAAAAGTAATGCCGTTTGAGGTTTGCAGTGGACTGTTTGCAACTAAATGGCGGTGTAAGATTGCGATGAACAATTAAGTCATATCAGTATGTGCAGGGATACGTCAGCACGGGAAATTTCGTGCCTCTAATATACTTTATTCTATAACTTTCAACATGTCCTATGCGAGACGTGATCGTTTATGAATGACTTAATTTCTTTAAAGTGTGATTGTGCTAAATGACGTCGTATGATCTTTTGGTTTTGGCGTGGCAATAAATAGTACGGTAAAAATTGCAACCGTCTTTTGCAGCTACTACAATTTCAGAGCCGGGGTCCAGATAGTTTTATAATTTGGGCTCTTCTTTGTTAAAAGTGTAAACTGAGGTTTTATACGCTGTTGTTTGCTTTGTTGTTGTAATTTTGTGGCCTATAATCGAGGGTTGTGATATGTTTGAATCTATTATTTATTGTGGTTATGTATAGACCTGAATTGGATTTAGTTTCCTTGACTATGATGATTTGATAATTCGATTGGTCGTAGTTTTGGCGAGGTAAAAATTGTGTGGCATAAAATGCTAACGTCTTTTGCAGCCGCTGCGGTCTCTCAGCGAGTACAAAAGCTTTTATACTTTTCGGCTGCCATCGGCAGCAATAACGTCTTGTTATGTCGTGTTTAAATACTTTTTAGTTGCTTATTAAATTGTATCCTTAAAAAGTTCTGTTGAATCAGGATTGATAGGAATCAAACCAGTTGGACACTTTCAAAGTAAGGTGTGGTTGTGCATAAAAAAACGCGGGTTGTAGCGTTCGTTGTTGTGAGTTTTAAATGCGGGGAAAACAAAAAAGGTATGTATGGACGCCAGTGTCTTTTATTGCTTAAAAGTTAATAAAAGGTTTGGTCAGCGGTTTGGATATGAGCCTTGGTATAAATAATTGCATGTAATGTTGTATCTTTATATAAGTAGTTGGTTATTGGACGTAATTCTTAATAATTTTTTTAATTCAGAATTGTTAGAGCTCGACCAGTCGGAGACTATAAAGTGGAGTCGGGTTTTGCTGGAAAAAAAACCTACGCATACTATACGATTCGTTCTTGTGCGTGTTAAATATGGAAAGTGAATCCAGGTATGTATGGACGTCGTTATCTTTCGTGTACATTGTGATTTTGCGAACTTATTGATAAGTAATGTTTCGCCTTATACGATGCCATTTGAAACAATGTTCTATAAAATAGTACTAGAGCTGTTGGTCATTGTTTTAAATATGACACTTGCGGATATTTTTCCGTATACAAACGCTTTTAGTTTGGTAGGCGATGATGACAAATCTGTAACGGTATCCTTGTCTGAGGAAAAACGTCCAAACTTAGAGAATAACCGTATCTTGGTGGGGCATTGATATTTATGCAGCCATGGCGGGTGTTCCGTGTTTCTTCTTATGCATTATTACAGATCTGAGTCTTTGTTTTTGTATTGGTATTTATTGTGATTTACCAAACTTACATTTATGTAATATCTGCACCTTCAAAACGCGGTTGTTTGTTTCGCTATTGTATAAAATGGTAATAGAACGCTTGATTGGTGTTTTGAATATGAAAGATGCAAATATTTTTGGTATTTAAACACCGTTGGGTGGTTAGGCGATGATGATAAATCTGTAATGGATTAACTATTTGAAGGAAATCGTTAAAAGTTCGAGAATAATCATATCTTGACAGGGCATTTATGCTAATGCAGCCATGGCGGGTCTTTCCTCTTTATTCGAATATGTTCTTACAGATCTGGGCCTTTATTTTTGGATTGGTGATTGATTTTATGTAGTGTCCCTACGTACGCTGTCATTTAAGGGCACATATTATTTAATATGTGTGAGTGTTTTTATTTTTTTTATGAGAGAAATGATAACGACATCTATTAGTTTAAATGTTAAATCTTTAGCCGTGTTTTCACCCTAAAGAGGTGTTGTTTGGTCCAACTCAGGTTTTTAAGAAACTTAGAAACTGCACTGTTTGTGCCGTAAATGTCGTCTAAAACTCTCAGGACTAATGTTGTATTAAATGGAATGATAGGCTGATTTAACTATATGAATATCAAGATTGCAGACGGACCACGCATTCAAATCTTTTTAACCGGGTGAGCAGTTGGGTGGGCGACAATGATAAATCTAAATTCGTTCAAAGTTTGAGAATAATTGTATTTTGTCTTGGCATTTATCTTGATGTAGCCATGGCAAGTATCTCCTCTTTGTTCTGATACATTCTTACAAATTTAAGCCTCCTTTTTGTTACCTCGTTTCCTTTTATATAGTATTTATTAGTAAGGCCATTTTGGCCAGCCATTAAAGGCTTCATCAGAGTACTGGAGCATGTGGTTAGTAGAAAGCGGTACAAGCATGTACCATTTTATCGTTTGTGTGTCAAATCATATACATTGTTCCTGTGTTGGTGTGAGTTTTTGCATACATTGATATGGCTCAACTGTTTAAACATTTTAATTGGATAGGCATTAATGATAAATATGATGTATATTCGTTGTTTGAATGGTGTCGTTTAAAATTTGAGAATAATCGTATCTGGGAGGAGCATTTATACTAATGCAGCTGTGGCGGGTATTTCCTTTTTGTTATGATGCATTCATACATATCTAAGCCTCCTTTGTAGCCAATGCGATAGCCAATAGAGCATATAAAATGTTTGATTGCAGTAACTGATGAGGCGTGGAATTTTGCATGTAAGAAAAGTATTTGAAATTCTTAACTTTTTATTGTTTAATATAATCATGATTTTTCCCATAAATTAGTGTTTAGAATTCCAGCGTTTTTAATTTATAAAAGAGATGACGATTTTACGTTACACTTGGTTCGCCCTGATGGTTCAGATTGCAGGTTATTTACATCTTTGTCGCATTAATTTGGTATGGCGACTACTGGATGGCATCAAATGCGACCGTGCTTTCTAGCTAATGAGGAATGGGTTTTATTCTTTAAAATGTTGTTTGATTTGAAGGTTTGAATTTTAGAATTGGTAATCAAACCTATGGATTTAGGCATAGCTCATACTCACCATGATGGTTGGGTTTTCTCTCTCTTGAATCATCCCTATACCCACGTCTAAACCAAACGCCACCTCATAGTGCGAATGGATCAAAGAAAACAAGATTTATATGCTATGTAGATTTAAATGTGTGATTTGGTTGTTTTGATTTGTTTTTGTAACATATGATGTTTACAGAGTAATTTCATAATGTGCAGGATGAAAAGTGCTTGATCGAGTGCACGAAACATATGACAATGAGTTAGCCGGTAAATGCAACTCAGCCTTTTCCTAAAGGACGTTACCTCAAACATATATGTTTTACGAGATGATGATTGCAAAATTAATGATTGTATTTAGTTATAATTATAATGAAATCAACATATCTATTTATTTTTTTACACTAATTTTTTTTACTCTAAATTTTTTACGCAACTTTAAAAAAAATTTGACACTAATTTTTTACGCAACTTTAAAAGAAAATTTTGGCACTAATTTTTTTTGACACTTATTATACTTTTACTTTACGCAACTTTAAAAAAAATTAAGGAAAAAAAAGTAAAAAAAATTTTAGTCATGGAAGCGGTTGAAAAAAAAGTTGTAAAAGTGAAAAAAAAGTCAACGGACTAAAAGTGAAAGTCAACTCAAGCCACAGGGACCATTCATGTAAATTTTTGAAGTGGTAAACCTGGTAACCTGCTGGTAGCAGGTTACATTACATATATCGATCAAAATTTGAAAGCATTTTGAGGATACTGGTACTATAATTAGTTGGTTACGTATTTTAGTCTTTTGAAAATACTATCTTGCGTATCTGTAGCTTTAACCCTAAAATTTAACACATGTAATTGCACAAGTCAAGAATCTGAAATCACTCAGGAGGCATTGGAGTTATCGATAAAATTTAAGCTTCACTACGTATAACTTTAAGATTATATCAAGAACTCTCAACGCAATGCGAACTGTATTCGTAACAAATACGTGCAGTTACAATGCCTTGCCGCATATGTTTAAACGTAAACGCGTATAGCCCACAAAAAGAAAAACGAAAAATGGTAGCGGATTCAAGGTTGGTTACAAGTCCATTTGGCGAAGCATTCTCCAGGAGGTGGAAACATTGAAGATAAAAGGTATACACTTAAATAATTTTATTCAGAAAAAGCTTGACAATGGTGCGGATACTTATTTTTAGGAGGATTTGTGGCATGGAGACATGGTTTTGAAACAAAGATATCCTAGGCTTTATGCGCTGGAAGTGAAGAAGACTGTCGATGTGGCTTCTAAACTGTCACAGAAGACTTTCGTGGTGCTCCTAGAAGCGGAGTGGAACAAGATCAGTTAACAGATTTGACGACTTACGTGGAAGGTGTTGTTTTTGGTGTCACGCCTGATAGGTGGTATTGGACGCTTGATGGTTCGGGTGAGTTCTCGGTAGCTTCGGCTAGAAAGGTTATTGATGATAACAGGTTTCCGGAAGTGTCTACTCAAACTCGATGGATAAAAGCGGTGCCAATCAAGGTTAACATTCATGCGTGGAAGGTGAGAATGGATTGTTTGCCTACCCGTCTTAATATATCCCGGAGAGGTATAGATATTCCGTCTATTCTTTGTCCCGTTTGTGGTAGCGTCACGGAATCGTCAAGTCATTTATTTTTTGATTGCCTTGTTGCGAAAGATAATTTTCGCAAGATTTGCCGTTGGTGGGAGGTGGATTTCATGGAAGTGCATACGTTCGATGAATGGGTTTCTTGGATCGTAAATCTTCGGATTCCTATCAAGCATAAAAGGTTGTTAGAAGGGGTGTGTTTTGGGTTGTGGTGGCTAATTTGGGCTTATCGTAATAAGTGTGTCTTTGGTGTGGTTTCTCCTTCTAAGGCGGATATTTTTGATGATGTTGTGTCGTATTCTTTTTATTGGAGTCGGTTTAGATGTAATGTGTCGTTTAGTTGGGTTGATTGGCTAAAAAATCCTCATCTTGTAACTTTGTAATTTTTCTAGCTTCTTGCTAGTTTTTTAATAAAGTGTTGTTAATAAAAAAACATTGTTTAAAATTATTATTACAAACTTTAAAGAAGACAATAATTAACTAGTTAAGAGTAAAAATGTTATTCTGTCAAAAAGTAAGAAAGAGAAAACAACAATAAATTTATTTTTTTAAACTGTGTGTTTTTTGTCGGAGGACAATAATTTTAAGACAGAGAGCGTAGTCTTTAGTGAGTTTGAAATTTAGAAATGTTTTTTCATAAAATAATGTTTCAAATTTTCACCTCTACGTGTCCAACTTTTCTTGTTTGTTCTTTTATTACTTGATATCTTTAGCATGAAAAGATTTTGGTGTTATTTGAAATTAATTCTATATAAAAAATCCTATTACCATTCATAGAATGTCCAATTTTTTAACAAACAGTTAATCAACAAAAGATTTATTAATGGAGAAAATAAAAACGGTAACCTGAAATGCGAAGTACTAATAAGCAGAGACCCGTTCGTACTTGTACTTGTAGTTTAATCTCAATTATTTTTTAGTCTTACCTTCATTACTAATATACTCATTTGAGATCTCAAATGAATAGTGCCACATAAGAGTGAAACGCCACTATTGTAGCTATAGTTGTAGCTACAGTTGTAGCTACAGTGCTTGGTCTTTTGGGCTCCAATTTTGGCTCAGTTTTTTGGGCCGCAACTTTGAACCGCCCCCCCCCCCCCGTGAAGATTAGGTGGGTGAGTATGCAATCTTACAGCATATCACATTAACTCCATCTGTTTGTTTAGATAATCAGATGGGAGATCTGATCCAAGCACCACCCTGGAAAAAGTGGGTGATTATTGGTTTTGGAGAAGATCAGATGCACTTGTCAAAGGTTGGATTGTTGGTTTGGTATGATGAGCTTGTACTTCGGATAGCAGGTATAAATTTAAATCTCTTATTTGCTAATTTAAGGCCATGTTTATGTATAATATAAGACTCTTTGATTCATGTTCTTGATCTTATTATATATAACTTTTTTTTGCCTGAGATGAGATCTATTTAGATAGTCAAACAAAAGGAACTCATTAAGTACATATAATTTGAGATCATACAGTTGTAACTGATATACGTTTACATGGAAATAGCACCGGCTAGTACACTATTGGATTTGAAAAATTCAGATGGAAGCACACCACTTTATGTTGCTGCAATTGTTGGCAACGAGGCTGGTGTAGCAATCTTGGTTGGAAGAAACCGAGATTTGATGTTTGATATGGACAAGGAGAGTCAAACACCGAGCGAAGATGAAGGTATTCCCAAAACAATCAAAGACTCTTATGGGAATAACCTCTTGCATTTGGTCGGAAGATTGGTACCTACCAACAAATTGAATCTTATATCATCGGCAACTTTGCAAATTCAACGCCAACTATAATGGTTCAAGGTATGATAATATATTTGATGAACCGAATATTTCTTTTATTTAAACATACATGTAAAGACCATAAACATTAATCTAGCACAACTAACACACTACAACAGATGACTCATCTATCAGATTTTCTTATATACAAGCATGTGCATATACTTGTAAACATGAGTTAGGAACCATGTCATGACAAAACTGAATCTAAGCATCGACAGTTGAAATTCTGATGAACCTCCGAACTCCACACTAGATATCTAGGCCATTTTTGAAACTCCATACTTTGGAGTGTGGTGAAATTTGTTAGATCTTACTACGTATCATCTTAAAGTAGCGAGAGTGTACAACTATTTAGTACACATTCATTAGAGGAAGTCGTATCATTATTTCAATACACAAATTAGTGTTGACAGTTTATTAATTTCCGAGGCTTACAAATGTGACAAAATTCGTTATTTTTTCATGTTTGCATATTCAATGAAGTTGTCACATATATGTTGTGACGGATTGTAATCTTGCAGGAAGTAGAAGAATTTGTATGCCCTCTAAACGTCATACATAAGCACACTTTTAGAAGACGCATTTTTGTATCACTCTAACTTCATCAGATGTCCTGCATAAGGATCATGTCAAAGATGTAATTGTGTATGATTCTGCAGTGGTTTTCATCCCGGGCGTAATTGTGTATGACTCTGCTGTGATGTGATTGTGTATGATTCTGCTGTGTCTTTCATCCATTGTGATTGTGTATGAATCTGCTGTGGCTTTCATCCATTTTTCGCCTTGTGTAAGCAAAATAGCCGCTACAAACACAATTGTAGTGATTAGTTGTATACGGGTTTATACGAGTCTAAAATGGCCTCCATCCATTTTTCTCCTTCAATTACCAAATCCTTGTGTTCTCTAGTACATACCATTTTAAGATAAAATGATATTTACAAGAAAATCCAAGGATATGGTGATTGAGGGACAACAATGGATGAAGGCCGTTGCATACTCGGACACTATTACAACTGCATTAATCACCACAGTTGGGTTTGCAGCGGATAACGTTATGTTAGGAGAGATGATTGGGTTTGCAACGGATAACGTTAGGAGAAATGTTGTGATCGTAGCTTTTAGTTCTCTATTATCATGTAATTGTAACTTGTAGCTTTAAAATTTAATCTTAAGAAATATTGATGATGGGCTAATTCGATATCATTTGGCCCTTATTCGTAAATTACTACGACGGAATGAGTTTGCAGATCACAATGTAAAGCTGATTTGTTTTGTTGAATTGTTGTCTTTAAATATAATATTGGATGAGCAAAGTTGCATTGTTGTCTTTAATAAAATGACTGGAAGTACATATTCACAAGACATCAAGATTACCACCCAAATTTAATTTCGCATCCAGTTTCTTATCCCCTACTTGTACAGACATATTCTGGTAATTATGCGAGATGACGCGTGATTATTATAAACCAAGTTTGTGACACCGTTGTATCCAATCGCAACAGACCATCACAATGTTGAAAAGGGTAAACAAAATCTGTTTCACAATGTTCATAGCTTATCACCAAGTTTGTTTGAGTTGCCTTATGCACCATGGATTGTTGCTTTAGTTAATCAAAAAATAATGATGGGTTGTCTTGCTAGAACTACGAATTTAACTGTTCAAATTTATTTGCCTGGGAATCATTCCAGTCAACTAGATGTTAAAGGCTAAAATTTAACATGATTTTCACTAGATTGTCAAGCAAGTTAAATATGACATCCAAAACTTTCTTCATTTTTTCATGCCAATGAAGAGAAAATTATGTTAATCCTATTAGATAAATGTGTTTGATCCAATAATCATGTAAATTTTACAAAGATTACTCAACGTTATAGTTGCCAGATCATGCAGGAGTGGATCTAACTTATGAATAAGACGTACCCGTGCCTACCTTGACAAAAAATTGTTTGCAATACTTACGCTTAAAAGCCTTCAAATTTGTTATTGTAGCATATCCTAGAATAAAATTATTAGGACAACTAACTTCTTGTCATCCCTGCATCATGCCTCATATCTTCTCTAACTCTATCCGAACCCATTTTAATAAAAAGAAATTACAAAGCGAAAAAAAAAGGAAAAAAACTTGCTAGAGAAACTGGAATAAGTTTCTAAGCCCACCATGGAGCATCACCTGTTCTAATATCGGTTTCCCTCCATGGAGCAAACACCACTTTGCCATCATCTGTTTCCACACGAGCCAGTTCCAAAGACTGTTAACACGCGAATTTGCATTAAAAGTGTATACCTCATGCAAAGATTCTTGTACAAGTAACTTCTATCTAGAGAGAATACTAACCAGAGGAGCAGGACCCTTGACAACTTTGCCCTCATTATCAAACTGAGAACCATGGCAGGGGCATACAAACTTCTTCTCCATCGTATTCCATGGCACGATACACCCTAAATGGGTGCATACCACATTTATCCCATATGTTGCAAACTTTCTGTTGTTTTCGACCATAAGGTACGTAGGATCTCCCTGCAATTTCATGCATAAAAACACATAAATTCTGCATATATACATGACACTTTAGTAGCAGTACTTAATTATATCAAACTTGCTACCTTTAAGCCGTGAGTAAGAGTTCTGTCACCAGGTCCATGGGTCTTTAGCCATTCTGATGCTATAATATCATTACTAAACTCATCTTTGGCGACAGTGCCACCTTCAGAACTCCCTGTGCTGTTTCAGTTCGCCACTTAGCAATCTAACAACTCCAATATGAAAAACAAGAAATATAAGATGTTGGACCATAACTAGACTACGGGCATGACATTCAGGCGGTTCGGATATGATGATACTAATGATTAAATGTGGCAAACTGGTGGATTAGCTGGATTTGATAAAATCCAAACTGGGTCATTTAGTGCAGGTAGTAAACACCGGTTGTCCAATATATAAAAAAAAATAGTTGCTATACGTATTAAAAGTAAACTTTGGGCGATTTTCGACCCAAATGATCCATTTGACGAATTCCCTTTTTAGCTATACTGTTATTATTGTCCTATCTATCCCGTTAGAGAGACAAAACATAGGCCAAGTTGACTCATTAAAAAATAAATGGGTCGAAATTGCCACATCTTGTTATATCTATTTAGCACAATGCAGACTTTAGGCTCTGCCCCTGTCAGCCCTCAGATTGTCTTCTTCAAGCTTAACAATGTCAGTAAGGCTCAGTGGAATCTTGTGCATTATTGCTTTCGTGTAGGTTTTTGTACTGTTATGATGTCAAAGGATAGTTTTCCAAGGGGTTTAGAGACAGGTTTTGTTGTAAGATGCTTAGGTTGTATCGTTTTCATTAACATTTAGGTTTTTAAAGGGAAACTGGTATGAAAACTAAGCAAGATTAGCACACGTTCTTGTCAAAGTTTCAAGGTAGCGATATCAAAATTTCAAAATCAATGCTCAAAGTCTTTCAATGGTTTCATTACTTGCTAAATGGCAAGTTCTACAGGTTCTAGATAGCTTCCAAATGTTCCTAATGCATTTCAACCGTGTTACACAGTTCATTTGGCTATTCATAATAAGTTCTACTAGTTTAAAGCCTTTCTCGTATAGCTCGCTAGCAAATTAGTTCTTGATCAACAAATTAACACATGTTTCTATTTTACAAATCCTACAATCAATCTTCCTTTTGTTCTTTATAGTTGTATATTATATAGCAGTGGACCCCCAAATCCAATGCCGAATATATGATCTTGTGGTGAATCATACAGTCAGCTAGCGGGTGTTGGTGCTTAATCTAAACTACATCAGCAACGTCTACTCCCACAAAATCCAACAGTTTTTGGTATTATTTTTATTCTATATGAATATTTAAACTCCTTAGACAAATTGACCATGGAGGTTCTTTGGCATTATTTTTTTGCAGCGATAATGTGCTATGAAATGATCATAAACACACAAAAAGCCGTTGCATACTGTAGGAGATAGATAAACAGTTGTCTGTCTATTGACATACTGAGGGTGATATGTACTTAAGATCTCAGTAATGAAATAGTTAAACACTCACACAAAGATTAGATCACTTACAATAAGAACAAGCAATCGAAATCAATGATATCAATGGTGATTTGTTATAGAATAGTGAATTGAGTTTGTTACAAGGTTGAGAGAGAATTACAGTTTACAACTTGAGAGAATTACAGTTTACAATTTGAGTGAATGAATGAATACAATGAAAATGGGAAGTAACGGTTTTTCCCACCAAGACTTGATATTGAAATTCTGTTGGAGAAGCACGTGCCACGCACGTGTGAGCCATCTGAGTGTTTATTCGTACCAATGCCTTCCCCTTCAAACAATGCTTGTCCTCAAGCATCCAGGGAACCTTCTGAGCATATCACTGTGCAACTCCCAAGTGGCATCTTCCACAGTGCCATTAGACCAAGGTTATAAATAGCGTGAGGCGTGGCGTGGCGGCATGGCCACGCCTCAAGCCTTTGGAGCCTTTGCGAAGCCATGGCGTATTTCAAGGCGTGACTATAGCGGCAAAATAATATTTATATATTTATATAATAATATCATATTTCATATACATATCGAGTTTACAAAAGGTGCTATGCATAAAAACAATATGAACTTGTAGTCTTCGTGGTCATATACTCACTACTACTTAAAATTGAGTTAAAAATTACTAAGCCCAAAAAGAAATAGCCCAAATACAAAATAGCCCAATTTTTTTCTAAAAGCTTCTAAAAATAGCGCCACGCCTTGCAATTTAGCGTGCCTTTGCGCGCCTTTTGACGCCTTGAGTCACGCTACTCCTAACGCCAACGCCAAGGTCCATATCGTAACGGCGAGGCTACGCCTCACGCCTTGGCGACGCCTTTGCGGCTCCAAGGCGCGCCTTTTAGAACACTGCATTAGACCATTGAACTAAAACATAAACTTGTGCAAAATTCCCCACCTTTCCCAACTTCCTGTCAAGAATTACTACAGGTAGACTAATCATTTCCCCCTCAGTATTACATTGTGGAAGGACAGCTGTAGAGTTAGGAATTGGACCCTTATACTTCTTCAATTGGGAAACATGAAACACTGGATGGATAAGAGAAGAACTTGGCAACTCCAGCTTATATACTACTTGTCCCACTCTTTGAATTACTTGAAAAGGCCCATAATACCTTGGGTTGCCCAATCTTACAGAGACTTGTCTATGAGGTTGTAGCTTGAGATACACCCATTGGCCTACTTCATATTCTCTATCAGTTCTCTTTGCATTAGCAATAGCTTTCATTCTTTGTTGAGCCCTTTCTAAATGAAACTGTAACAGTTGGATCATAGATTTTCTAGTAGCCAAAGTCCTGTCAACAGCATCTACCAAACATTGACCTTGCACATAAGCAATGGGATTTGGAGGTGGTCATAAGGAGTTGTTTTAAGAGAAGTGTGGTAAGTAGTGTTGTACCAATACTCAGCCAAACTGACCCATTTTGACCAAGCCTTGGGTTTCTCACCAGACATGCATCTTCAGTAGCATTCCAAACACCTATTAACCACCTCAGTTTGACCATCTGTTTGTGGGTGATAGACAGTGGATAAATGCAGACTAACTTTTAAGGCTTTGAACAATTCTTTCCAAAAAGGCTAACAAAAACCTCATCCCTATCACTCACAATCACTTTAGGCAACCCATGAAGCTTATACATATTGTCTAAAAAGACTTGCGCAATCTATGCAGCTGTGAAAGGATGACTAAGGGGAATAAAGTGAGCATACTTACTTAGTCTATCCACCACCACAAAAATAGCTGACTTCCCATTTGAAGAAGGAAGTCCCTCAATAAAATCCATAGAAATCTGAGACCATACTAGCTTTGGAATAGGAAGAGGTTGTAGTAAGCAAGGATAAGCAGACAAATCTGGTTTATTGGTCTGACATACCTTGCAAATTGCCACAAACACTTTCACTTGTTGTCTTAATTTCTTCCAATAACATAAGCCTAAGCCTGTGATCCTTTTAATAGTAGCATGTACCCCTGAGTGACCACCGCTAGGATCTGAATGAAAGTATTGGAGTAATTGTTGTCTGAGTTCCTCATTATTGCCCACTACTAACTTTCCCTTTCTTCTGAGTTGGCCATTAATCCATGTATAGTGTTTATGAGACTGTGGATTGGCTTCTAAATCTTTCACCAAATTCTGTAAGTCTGCATCAGCTTGACAAGAATCCACAATCAACTGCACAGTCACTAGATATTGTAGAAAGGGCCAGAGTCAATAATTGAGCACTAGTAGGAATCCTTGATAGAGCATCAGCTGCTTTGTTCTCACTACATTGCTTATACAAGATTTCATAATCAAACCCCAAGAGCTTATGTAGCTACTTCATTTGAGAGGGTGTAGTGATCCTTTGTTCCAACAAATACTTCAAGCTGAAGTGATCTGTTTTAATTCTAAAATGCCTATCAAGAAGATACCCTCTCCATTTACTCAAGGCCTGAATCACAGCCAACAACTCTTTCTCATAAGTAGATAAAGTGTGATGTCTAGGTGCCAAGGTCTTACTGTAATAGGCCACTGGGTGTCCTCCTTGTTGTAAGACTGCCCCAATCCCACCATAAGAAGCATCAGTTTCCAAGATAAATAGTTCATTAAAGTCAGGCAATTTCAAAACTAGAGCTTCTGTCATAGCTTGTTTCAACTTGTCAAAGGTTGCTTGAGCCGTGTCAGACCAATGGAAGCCATTCTTCTTCAACAATTGAGTCAAAGGGTAACTGATAATTGCATAGTTTTTCACAAATCTTCTGTAATAACCAGATAAGCCCAAAAACCCTCTTAATTACTTCAAATTGGTAGGAGTTGGCCATTGCTGCATTGCCTCAATCTTTGACTTATCAGTAACCACTCCTTTTCTAGTGATCACATGTCCCAAATACTCAACCTTCTCAGCCCCAAACACACATGCTGTCTCAAAACTTGCAATACCAATTCCAAATGCCGAGTTTCCAAATCTGTAAACCAGATGTCATCAAAGAAGACAAATTTCCAAGGCTTTAAACACAGAGTTCATAAGAGCTTGAAAGGAAGAAGGTGCATTAATGAGGCCAAACGGCATTACTAAGAACTCATAGTGGCCTTCATGTGTTTTAAAAGAAGTTTTCTCCACATCATCAGTCCAGACCTCAAGTCAAGCTTTGTGAAGTATTGAGATCCTTGCAATTCATGAATGAGTTCCTCAATCACAGGAATAGGAAACTTATCCTTGATTGTTGCATTGTTCAGCCTCCTATAGTCTATACACCTCCTTCAAGTGCCATCTTTCTTTTTAACCATAACCACTAGTGATGAGAATGGGCTTTGACTATCTCTGATTACCCCAGTGTCCAATAATTCCTTAACCATGACTTCAATTGCATCTTTTTGAGTTGGAGGGTGCGTGTATGGTCTTGAGTTAATGGGAACTGTTCCTTCTTTCAAAGGGATTCTGTGATCAAAAGGTCTTTTGGGAGGTAAGGTAGTAGGTTGATATGAATCAAATTGGAATTGATAGAATACTGGAATTAAGAAAAAAATAGGCGGCCGGTATTCCAGACCCGGTAGCCTCCCGTTCAACAATGATAAAGAAAATAACAAAAAGTCTTCTCAATGCCAAAACCTAAAAGGGGTCGGTCTATATATAGATACCGAACCCTAATACACCAACAATAAAAAAGAAAAGAACATAAATTAGCTATTAACTTCAACTAATGAACACTTATCCCTTGATTTGTTATCTTTTGCTGCCGATATACTTTTCCCAACAGATTAAGATCCGCATCATCACTTCCGCCCCGAAAACTCACCTTAGTCGCTCAAGGTGAAAATCAGGAAACTGCGCTCTGCATTTCTTACAAAACCTTGCCTCAGTGTTGCTTCCGATTTCAGCATGTCCTTCCAAGCAATCAATACTTCACGATGACCACCATTCAGACGTAGCCACAAACCTCAGCAGGAACAAGCGGGTGACATCAGTCACCAAATCATATGGTGAAAATCACAGACAACCTGATCTGATCACCAATGACACAGTGACGTGTAACGTTATCAGTTGTGACACATAAATACCGGGTGTATAAGACCGAAGTCAACGGTAACTATAAGCGATACGCCACTATGTCCAATCCGTTGCCACCACCGCAAAAGGACCATAATCCGTGGCGACAATTTCCTGAATTTACTCGTTTTGGAGCCCACTGAAACTGGCGATATGGCCGCAACTTCAATAATACAAAACTCCCACAACAAATTCAACATCCTTCGTTTACCATCCGCCTGTGACTTCATTACCTTGTGTGCCCTGTATTGGAGCCTCAACTCAGCAAGAAACCTATCTCGTCCCATAAGTACAGATGCCACCTCTGCCAGTAACCGCTGGTATCCACGATCGTAACTCACGAGATGGCGGTGGGATCTCGACGTACAACACTTTAAATGTGTCCGACACCCATCCCAGAGTGAAAAAGAGGTCGTTGTACCAATTACTCGCCCACGGCAGCCCACTTAGCCACTCTTTGCCTCTCAGACGCAAAACACGGAGATAATCTCCAAGCACGGTTTATACTAATTCGATTGTGCCCTGTCAGTCTGTGGTGATAACCTTGTACTCGCTTTCAGATCAGTGCCTGTATTTAAAAAGCTCGCGCCAAAAGTGACTCACAAATATTTTGTCGCGGTCAGATATAATGGAACACGGAATCCCATGGAGTCGCACAATCTCCCTAACAAAAACTGTTGCAACTAACGATGCTGTAAAGGGGTGTTTCATTGGTACGAAATGCGCCGACTTACTCAAGCGATCAACCACCACCATACTCACACTATAACCTGCCCACCTGGGTAACCCCTTCACAAAATCCATAGTTAAATCTTCCCCCGAAATGGTAACTCCAATGGTTGTAAAAGTCTCGGAGGCGAGCGATTAGAATACTTATTTTTCTGGCAAACCCCGCATTCCGCAACTAATTTGGCCACATCCCGACGCATTCCAACCCAAAAAAGTTCCCCGGCCATCCGGTGATACGTTTTCTGAGTACCCTCGTGACCCCCATTGTACCCCCATGAAACTCGACAAATATTCGTGGTATCCATTCGGATGTTCGGGGTAATACAAGACGACCCCGATATCGAATCTCACCATCAACACTACTATAGCCCTCCACCCCCTCTGTATTCGTTTCAAGGCTTAACCACAAAGCCTCTAACTCAGAATCTTTCTTTAGATCCTGTAATAATTGGTCGGGTAACCCGACGGTAGTTACCGAAGTCAGTTTAAGCTCGACCTCCTCCCTACGCCTTGAAAGAGCATCAGTCGCCCCATTCTCTCTTCTCGGCCGGTATTGAATCTCTAACTCATACCCCGATAATTTAGATACCCATCGCTGATATTCCCCCACGACCGTTCGCTGCTCCAATAAATATTTCAGACTTTTTTGGTCCGTAATAACTGTAAAGGTGCGACCGAGCAAATAAGGTCGCCATTTTTGAACAGCTAGCACTATTGCCATTAACTCACGCTCGTATACCGACTTCAACTGAGCTCGCGGACCTAACACTTGACTGAAATAGGCCACTGGCCTCCCCTCTTGCATTAGAACCGCCCCGACTCCTTGGCCCGATGCGTCCGTCTCAATGGTAAATTTTTTTGAAAAATCGGGTAGTCTTAATACCGGCACTTGTGTCATAACCCTCTGTAATTGGCGAAAAATAGCGGTAGCTTTAGCGGTCCATTTAAAACTGTCTTTCTTAAGTAGGTCAGTGAGGACTCGAGCAATCTTGCCATAACCCTGAACAAACTTCCTGTAGTAACCCGTCAACCCTAAAAAACCCCTTAGCTCCCGAAGATTTCACGGTATCGGCCATTTTGTCATCGCCGTGATTTTTGACGGATTTGCTTTTACCCCATCACTGGACACGATATGCCCCAGATATTCCACTTGTTTCTGCCCGAATATACACTTCTTACGATTGCAGTATAATTTCTCGTCCCTTAAGCACTTGAACACAAGGGCCAGATGCTCTCGATGTTCTTCCACAGTACAACTATAAACCAAAATATCATCAAAGAAGACGAGTACAAACTTACGTAGATATGGTCGAAACACCCGGTTCATCAGAGATTGAAACGTTGATGGTGCATTCGTTAACCCAAAAGGCATTACAAGAAACTCGTAATGGCCTTCATGAGTACGAAAAGCCGTCTTGTGCGTGTCTGCACCTCTCATTCGAATCTGGTGGTAGCCGGATTTCAAATCCAACTTACTAAAGATCGTGGCCCCATGTAATTCATCCAATAATTCATCAATAACAGGAATTGGAAATTTATCTAACACAGTGGATTTGTTCAATGCCCGATAATCAACACAAAAGCGCCAGCTCCCATCCTTCTTTTTCACCAATAGTACCGGGCTAGAGAAAGGACTAGTGCTCGGTCTGATAATTCCTGACTCAATCATCTCACCAACCAGTTTCTCGATCTCATCCTTCTGCAATTGAGGGTACCGATAGGGTCGTACATTGATCGGTTCGGTGCCCTCCTTCAAAACGATGGCGTGCTCGTGATCCCGTGAGGGAGGTAGACCTATAGGCATTGAAAATATATCCACAAATTCGGTTAGCAACGTGCCGAGAGCGGGATTTACCTGAGACTCCGGCAATTCAGCCCCGTTTAGGCTTGCTAAAGTCACAAAATACCCCTGATCATTAACAGAAATTCCTCGCGCCAGTGAACGTAATGATGCCTCCGTTCGGTGCAACCCAGGCTCCCCACATAATGTGACCCGGTTGTCCCCATTCTGGAACGTCATGGTGAGCCTCTTCCAGTTAACGCGAACCTCTCCTAACTGTCTCAACCATTTAACCCCCAATATTATGTCCGTGCTACCAAGTTCCAAGGGATAAAAATCTTCGGTCACCCTCAGTCCTGGCAACAATAACTCAACCTTTCGGCAAATCCCATAACACTTTTGTCAATCAACATAGTCAAGTCCATAGCCTGACTTAAAGTGGTTGGTTGTTGTGTTATCACCGCTGTTCTCAATTCAGGAGTCAACCCTTTGATAAAAACTCCCCCCAACACTTCCTCCGTTAGACCGGGTAGTTGTGCAGCCATCTTTTCAAACATGGTCACATATTCACGTGCCGTCCCTTGTTGACTAATTAAGAAAAACTGCTCCAGCAAATTACCATTTTGTGAAGGCTGAAAACAGTGTAACAAGCGTCGCTTGACCTCTTCCCAGCTGCGAAAAGGCTCGCGGTTATTAATCCATCGAAACCACGATAGGGCAGACCCTTCTAAGCTCAACACAGCCGCCCTTAATCGATCCCCCGTAGTAATCAATCCCTGCACCTCGAAAAACCTCTCAACCTGATATACCCATCCATAAACGTCCTCTCCATCAAACAAAGGCATCTTTAATTTTCGCAAACGGTGATCAGATCCCAGCTGCCATCCGCGCTCAGACCCATGGACAGTCGATGTGGGCTGAACAGTGGTATTCGCGAAGATCCCTTCAGCATCTCTAAACGTATTCCCGGGGTAATTCTAAAAAATACCTTTCGGAACTAACCGGTGGACAATGGTTACGATTGACACTAAACTCCCCTGCGTGAGTCATCGGCAGTGGGAAACCTTGCGAATCAAACCTGAGCCCCGAAAAACTAGTGTAGGCGGCTGAAGGCTGGCGTGGAAACGGAGGGTAACTAGTTACGACGAATGCTGGATATGAGTTTTGACTATTCAGTGATATTGGCTGGGTGGTGTGGTGTGGTATGGCAACGGCGGCAGTGTGGTGTGACAGCGGTGCTGGTCGCAGCGCTTTAAATTGCTGCATTATTTCCGCGAATTGCTTATCAGCTTCTACCTTATTCCTGTTGATCGACTCCTGCATCTGACCACAAAGATTTCAGGTTTCTTCTTGACTTGCAAGGGTCTCCGATTTGAATTGCTCCAAATTGGCTTCTACATCAGAAATCTTAGTCATGGCTGATCAACACTCTCCACAGGCAGCAAGATAGTTGCTCTGATACCAATTTGATATGAATCAAATTGGAATTGATAAAGAGAATACTGGAATTAAGAAAAAATAGGCGGCCGGTATTCCAGACCCGGTAACCTCCCGTTCAACAATGATAAAGAAAATAACAAAAGTCTTCTCAATGCCAATACCTAAAAGGGGCCGGTCTATATATAGATACCGAACCCTAACACACCGACAATAAAAAAGAAATACGTAATTAGCTATTAACTTCAGACTAATGACACTTAGCCCCCTTGAGTTGTATTTTTGCGCCGATAGACTTTCCCTCAACGATTAAGATCCGCATCATTTTTATAACGGGTGATTAATGATTTATCTTTAGGTTTACTCAAAAGAATATTCTTCGGGCTTTGCCTTACCTCTACGAATTTCAGACCACTTGAGGCATGGATCATGGTGAATTTTCAAGTGGCCAGAATAACATTTTTTCATATAACCAAGTAGTAAATTTTTTATGACACATTAAAGTACTGACACATTATATGTAAACAGGGATATGCAAGATCGCTCTAGATGATGCATTGAATGTTTCGATCTAATGGAGTGGTTATGTTAAGAAGCCCGATTCTGTAATGAGAACGGGTCCTAATGATGAGGTGTTTGATCTAAAAGCAATGATACATGTGAAGAAAACTTAAAAAGAAAATCTTTCTTGTTTCATTACGGTAAAATTACGTCATTGCAAATATTTTCAGGTGAGAGTATATATGGGTGACGGATGGCGTATGGATTTTAGCCATGTTCATTTTGATAAATTCTCGCCACCAGATTTCTACACAAAGGTTAGTTATGGAGCCAATTATGAAAAACTTTCCTTTTGAGTTTCAAGGTTAAATTTATCTAATAACAGCAAGCAATGACCAACAGATGTATATGGTTGGGAGTCCGGCTGATGAAAGAAGCAGACCAAAGTAATTAAAGATGATTGGATACCCGTTTGATATGAAGAATATACATTCGGGTCGACAGTTCCTGAACTAAAGATAGTTGTATGAGAACATGATGAAATCGAGAAGGATGACTATGGTGGTCAAACATGTTTGCGAGTTTAGTGTTAGAAAATAAATATGACCCAAGCCCAGCTTGTGGGTTGGGTCTATTAGGGTTTGATATCTTGTACTCTATATATTTGGTTGATCAATAATATTATACCGAACGGGGTTTTTATCATTGTCTTACATTTAGAACTGGGATCAGAAGGAGATAAATTTGAAAATGTGAATGGATAAATTTGGAATGATCGAACCTTTACATAAAGTTGATAAATTAGTTCTTTTATCTATGAGACGTTGTAATTTATTAATGTTAAAGCAATGAAGATCCATCCTAATGGCACATCGTCACGACAATGATAGTGACCAGCTTGGCACTCAACATCTCATCAGGTATATGTATTTGCGTTGTCAAACTGTGTTTTTCTTTGTGGTAGTAAGTAGAGGTGGATAATGGGCGTGTCCATTGTGAACTAGGTAATTTTTGTTGTCCCACATTAATTGTCCACTTTTAAAAATAGATAGAAAAATTAAATTAAGTTTACCATATCATCCTCACTTGAGGTAATAATTACAAAATTTAAAGGGGTTATAAATTAATTGGTTAATGGTAAAACTGTCATTATGCAAAAAGTAAAAGAGAGAAAGCTGTAATAATAATGTTTTTCTTAAACTGCGGGGTGGACTATAATTTTGAGACGGCAGGAGTATAATTCACGAGCTAAAGACGACACTCTAGCATGAGGCAGAAGCTAAGCGCTATTGTATTGTCGATTATTTGTTTCGCTGTTAGAAGTAGATGGGAAAATTGGATGTATGCAAATGTTTATGTCAATTATATACGGAGTATTGCCGTTCTAAAAGAAAAAAAAATTATATACGGAGTATTAGTTTTTCTTTAATAAAAGTTATACATATTGGAGATACACTTCGATTCATCAATAAATCTTAAATGTTCTTCTCCAGTTTCATCAAACTTTATCGACTCCAATTATTCTTTTAGTTTTGAGAATTAAAGTAATCTTAATATTAAAACAGTGTGTATATTTTAGAAAGGTACATAATGTAAACGAGGTTTGCAACCTGCGCTCCGCCGTGGAGCGTGAGAGATTAACTCTGAAACGCACCGATAACCTCAAAGACTATTTCAGTAAATTGTCGATGAAAATATTTACGAAAATAGTCTGTTGATAGAAATAATGCCTAAAAACGTTATTAATATTTTTCGACTCCTCTACGTTTTGATAATTACAAAATATAAAAACGCTCTAATAATTAGTCGTAAATTTTCATTTCGACAATTTAATCACTTAAATGTATGAATAAATAAATGCTTATTGCATTTTATGATCAAAGGGATTTTTATTCAACCTCGCATTTTTTCTAAAATGTAACAAACATTTTTACAACTTATACAAAACATTTTTGTATTTACAAGAAATGTTTTATTCAAAATAAATATTTTGAGTTCAATTTTTCTACTTAAAAACGGCTAGAAATATTCCAGAAAAACACCTCCCCTGGAAAAGACAAAAAAGGGAGAGTCCAGGCCTGAGCGGCCCCTTTAAATATAAGGGCGGCCCCCTTAGTGATAAGGGGGCCGACCTAGGAGTTAAGGGGGCCGGCCAGTCCAAAACGCTCCTAATTCTGCCTATAAATAGCAGACTGTTCCCCACTGATTTTCTCACCTTTTGCACTTATTCTTTTCTGTCTAAAAACAGTTTATACTTCACCTACAATCTTTTGATCATTTAATCTTAAACATTTGTTTCCAAGTGATCCAAGCTTAATCCCTCAAGTGCAAGAGAAGAATACTTCTTATCATCAAGTCAAGAAGTGTTACATATTAGTTTGTGTTCTCGTAACGTTGTTACGATTTTATCATATCTTGTAAATCATTTGTGTATATTGTATTGTCGTGTGTAATAATTAGATCGAGGTGATCATTGAAAGTATAGTTAGATCGTGGTGATTATAAAAAGAAGAGTTAGATCGATGTGATCGTGTTAGTGTCTAAGTGAAGTGAAGTGAAGAAGTGCGGTTAGTATTTTAGTCCTCAAAATACAAAAGCTGTGATATATTGGTTCTAGCTAGGATTAGAACTCGACATTTGGCTTAGTGTAAAAAATTGGTATAAGCTTAGTTGTGTACGGTTTTCTCCGCCTAAAGGGAGTTTGTTGACATAATGAAGAGAACTTTCGAGTTTGTTACTCGGGGAGTGGAGTAAGGCGAAGAGGTGCTTCGTTACCGAACCACTATAAATCCTTGTGTTGCGGTTTGATCTTTCTAACTCTCATCTCTTGCCTTGCATATTAATTTATCATTTTCTTACTTAGTTGCATTGATCATATTGTGCACATATTGAGATCACATAAATTCGAATCTAAATTTTTATAAACAAAAGTTACGTTAAATTAAAAAGCAATAAACTATTCAACCCCCTTCTAGTTTTCCACAATTGGAATCAGAAGCCACGTCAAACAAGATTTTTAAAATAAACTGTATTTTAAAACTTGAATCGATCTATGGAATCTGAAAAATATTTAGAAGGGCAATCTATGCAAAGACCACCACTATTTGAAAGTGATGAAATTATACCATTTGATAAACAAAGCGATGATCTTAAAAAGAAACTTGCAAAAAATAATGAAGCTAAAATGGTAATCTATAATGCTTTGCCACGTAAAGAATACAAAAGAATTTTTATGTGTAAAACCACTAAAGAAATTTGAGATACTTTATTAATCACTCACCAATGTAATAGTCAAGTTAAAGATAATAAATAGATCTTCTTGTTCAACAATATGAACAATTTACGATTTCGGAAGAGGAATCGATAGATAATGGATTTACTAGATTTAACACTATTATTACTAGTCTAAAAGCACTTAATGAATGTTTTTATAGCAAGAATTATGTTAGGAAATTTCTTAGGGCACTTCATCCTAAATGACATGCAAAGGTTACGGTTATTGAAGAGTCGAAGGACTTGACATCACTATCACTTGATGAACTTATTGGAAACTTGAAAGTTTATGAAGTAATAATAAAGAAAGATTCCAAAATGGTCAAAGGCAAAAGGGAACAAAATAAATATATTGTCTTGAAGGCTAAAAAGGAATCTAGTGATGAAGATAGTTCAACCTCCGATAGTGAAGACGAAGAATACGCAATGGCCGTGAGAGACTTCAAGAAATTTTTTAAAAGACGAGGAAGATTTGTAAGACAACCACACGATAAAAGAAAGTGGTCCCAAAGAAATAAAGATGACAAAAATGGGAAAACTGAAAGAAAATGCTTTAAATGTGGAGATCCAAATCATTTCATCGGAGAATACCCAAAACTATCAAGAAACTATAATCAAAGAGCCTTCGTTGGAGGATCATGGAGTGATAGAGACGAAGATGAAGAAACAAAACTAAGGACGAAAAATGTCCCATGGCCAATGCATCCAATGAGGTACTTTCTGAAACCAAATTCTTTAGTGATGAGTTATCATCGTTAGATGAAAAAGACTTAGATAGTGAATATAATCGATTATGCAAAGTAGGTCTAAAAGTCATGGCTAAAAATAAATCACTAAAACTCACAAAAAATGGGCTAGATAATGAAGTACTCGAACTAAAATATAAATTATCTAGGTTAGAAAAGGTAAAGAAACTAGTGAAGAATGTAAAACATGTCAAGACCTTAAAAATGAAAATGAAAAACTTAAGGAGAAAATCTCTAAACTTAATCAATTTAATAATAGTACTCACTCACTTAAGAAAATGTTAAGTATTCAAAAACCATCCGGAGACAAATCATGTTAGGTTTACGAAAAAGACTCGGTCACCCCGTGTATTTTACAGTTTATCATAGCTCGTAGTTTAACGTTTAACATGTAATGTTCGGTAATGGGCCGGGTAGAAAACCCAACGTGTAAAGCCCGTTACCAAGGCTATTGGGCCAATTTTGTTTGTAAGTATAAAAGCCTCTTCCATCTTATAGAAGAGGTGGTTAGTCATTTATGCAAGTAAACATTTTCTCTTACTAAAAATATTTCTCTCTAGTTGTTTCTCTTTCTAGAACTCAACTAACTAACTAATCTTCCATTGTGTTATGATTTCCAATATCCTATAATTGGTATCAGAGCTCATGGGATGATTAGATTATTTATGTGTGCGTTATAGTGCTTGGTTTAGATCAAAAGTTAAGGTTTAGGTGATTTTAGATCTTGTTCTCGAGTTTCATTGATTTTTACGTTTCTTGTGTTAAAATTCATGTTGTTATAGCTGCTATAGCCTTCTAGTACCAAGTTGTGCAAAAGAAACCAAGCAAAAACATTCCAAAGGGTGATTTTTAGGTGTTTTTAGGTGAAAAACCATGTTTTTCAATCTAGCGAGTTAAGTCTCCGTTTGAAGATCTTCGTAGCGAGTTGTGGTACTTTTCTGGCGAGTTATCAGACTAGTACACCGTGTCAGCAAGTTGTCAGGTCGTACTATGCTAGCGACTTGTCTTTTTGTGCAGGTAGCGAGTTGACTTTTCTTTCAGGTAGCGAGTTGAAGTTAGCGACTTATAGGTCTTTTGATGATTTGTTGTTAGCGAATTAAGGAAAGAAACTCTGCCAAATTTGTCTCTTGCTAACGAGTTAAGCAAATTTCTTCTTAGCGGGTTGAACACAACGACTTATAAGTTTTTTAAAGATTTGTTGTTAGCGAGTTGAGAAACGAAACTTTGCCAAATTTGTCTCTTGCTAGCGAGTTAAGCAACTTTCTTCTTAGCGAGTTTAAGATAGCGACTTACAGGTTTTTGAAGATTTGTTGTTAGCGAGTTGAGGAAAGAAACTCTGTCAATTTTCTTTCTTGATAGCGAGTTATCAAGTCTCTTTACAGCGAGTTACAGGGTAGCGAGTTATGGACTTTTGGACTTTTGGGCAAAATTTTCAAAGTGACGAATCTCAACCTATAATCTTAACAAACTAAACCAACAAATCACTTACCCAATCAACAAAACACATAATCAATCATCACCACTTTTAACACACAATCACTAATCATTGTAACGATCTGATATCATCTCACAATGGCTAATATGTCTGAAGACATTCAGTGTGCCGGGTCAAATACCCACCTACCAATGCTTGATAAAACTGATTTTGAGTCGTGGCAACAACGTATCCGTATGTATTGCAGAGGCAAAGATAACGGGGAAAACATTCTCAAGTCGATTGATGAAGGCCCATTTCAAATGGGAACGTTCTGAGAAACACTGGATGAAGGTGAAGACGGTACACTTCATCTAGGCCCAGAGCGGGATAGAGTCTTCGCTGATCTTACACCAGAAGAAAAGGAAAGGTTTCAAGCTGACATTCATGCCACGAATATCCTTCTTCAATGGTTACCAAAAGACATCTACTCACTCATCAATCACTACACAGACGCTAAAGACATTTGGGATAATGTCAAGATGCCGTTAGAAGGTTCTGAGCTAACCAAAGATGATCGTGAATCATAGTTGTCTGATGACTTTGAACATTTCTGCCAGAACAAAGGCGAAACAATCCACGACTACTATGTTAGGTTCTCCAAGCTCATCAATGACATGCGCAACATTAAGATGACAATACCTAAGATGCAGCTGAACTCAAAATTTGTGAACAATATGTTGCCCGAATAGGGAAGATTTGTGACTGAGGTCAAGCTCAACAGAGGTTTAAAATCCTCCAACTATGATCAGTTGTATGCTTACCTAAAGCAACACGAGGTCCATTCTAATGAGAACAAGATGATGCTTCAAAAGTTCTCACAACTAGCTGCGGATCCTCTTGCCTTAGTATCCGATGCTTTACTTCATCATTATTCACCACACTCATCTTCATTTCCTCAGGCTGCGTATCAACCACCACCTCCTGAAACCACACATCTGGATTCAAGATTTACCCTAACTGATAACTTAATTGAAAGTTTAACCAACACACTTGCTCTACTTGCCCAATCATACAAAACACACCTTCCTCAGATAAACAATCAACTCCGATCCTCGTCTAACACAAGGAGCCAATCTACAGTTCAGAATGGCAGGGTCATTGTTTAGAATGTTCAAGGAAATCAGAACAGAGGTCCAGGGAACAGAGGTCAGGGGAACAATGCCAGGGGCGTAGTTGCGGTTAGAAAAGGAGGAGTTCTGAATAGGGGTGCCAATGCCAATCAGGGTCAAGCAAAGCCGATCAAGTGTTATAATTTTAATGGCATTGGGTACATGCAAGACAATGTACTCGCCTTAAGCATCCACAAAACTCTGACTACTTCAAGGACAAGATGTTGCTGATGCAAGCTTAGGAGAATGGAGTGGTTTTGGATGAAGAGCATTTGCTGTTTATTGATGGTGGTCAGGATAACACATTTGATGATGATGTGGATGAGGCACCAGTACAAGATTTGGCACTCAACCAGGACAACGTATTTCAAGCAGATGAATGTGATGCCTTTGACTCTGATGTTGATGAAGCTCCTACTGATCAGTCCATGTTCATGGAAAATCTCTCATCCATAGTTCCAATCTATGATGAAGCTGGTCCATCATATGATTCTGACATTATATCTGAGGTACAAGATCATGATATCTGTCAAGATAATGTTGATGAGCATCACCTGGTACACGAGATGCAAAATGATGTACAACCGAACGGCGTTGTTGACTCTATTGCTGATCATGCGAGTGATAGCAATGTCATCTCGTATGAGCAGTATGTGAAGGACAACGAAGTGGAAGTTGTACAAAGTAATGTATCTTATGTACCAAATGATGCATTAATGACGACCCTAAATGATATGCATGAAAAGACTGCCAAATGTGTTTATAACAATGAGCAGAACATAGTAGTTAATGATTCATTAACTGCTGAACTTGCGAGATATAAGGAATTGGTCGGGGTTTATGAAACGATGACAAAGTTTGAATTAACCGCACGAGAACAAAAGATTGATGAACAAATGAGAATAATTATCACAGACCGTAATATTCAAGAAACGTCTTTAAAATCAGAACTTCATACTTTAAAAATGCAACTTAAGTCTACCATTGACCATAACAAGTCAATGAGAAAGGAAGTCGCCACTTTGAAAAAGGATTTTAAATAAAAAGAAGATAAATATCTTGATGATTTTTTGAATATTAAAGCAATAAAAGAAAAGGTTGAAGATAGATTATACAAACAGAGTCAGTCTCTTCAAACTGTCCACATGTTATGTAAACCAAGACCTCATTATGATGAACAGAATAAGGTAGCAATAGGCTACAAAAATCCATTATATCTCACAAAAGCAAAGCAAGTTTAGTCTGCTCTGTATAATAGATATGAATTAGTCAAGACTAGTCATGTCTTAACTATTGTGCGTGACTCAGAGGATACTCTTGAGACAGCTGAGATAACCAGGAAGGAAATGCTTGCAAAAATGAAAAGCCCTCTGTGGACCGACCATAGGATTAAGATTGCACCCCCAGACTACTCGAAAGAGAATTTTCTGGCAACTTTCACACCACAGAGGCAGTTGACCCCCGAATAGATATTTTGGTCCAAAGATATCAAAGAACAGTCAACCCCTGTTTCGAAATCAATTTCAGCATTGACAGTGTATCTACCCAATACACATGTCAAGCTTGTCCTCAGGATTCTTCCAGCAAAAAGTCAAGTGAAAATTAATCTTTATACTCTCACACAACTTTTTACGGAATTTGATAAAACATGTAAGAAGAGGATAACACCATGTGGTCTTACCAAAGGGGAAAGGGGTTTCGAACAAACAAAAGAATGTTACCTCACAGAGGTCATTCCATTTTTCAAAACTCTTAAACAACATTTTGAGGGAATTCAAACAGCTCTCGTTAAAGAAGTTAAGGAAATGAAAGAAGTTTTTGAACAAATGGAATCTGAGGTGGACCAGAATACTTTGGACAAACAATGTGCTGAAATTGAAAGGAAAAACCTTCTCATAGATAATGAAAATCTTCTTGCTGATTGTTTGTCTAAGGATGTGATGTATAGTGTCATGACTTCTGTGAATTATGTGTCTCACTTTTCTGAAATGCATGATGCTTACACTGTTGAACACGCACGTTGTTTGGCTCTTGAATATGAGATTTTGAATTTAAAAGATAAGATTCAAAAGGATGATCATGCTGTAATGATCAAACGTTTTTCCGAACTTGAGATGAACCACCTAAATTTGCAAATAAAGTATCAAAATCTTAAAGAAAGTATAGGAAATATAAAATCACAGCCATCTCGGGAGTCTCCTGAGTTTGACTTATTTTTTGAACTTAACAAAAAGAAAGAGCAGATTCAAGAAAAGAACAAATTAATCAGAGACATGAAAGAGCAAATCTCTCAATTCAAAATGACCACACCTGTGTTACTTATCAGAAAGGAAAGCAACACAAGGCCTCCTATAAGGCTAAATCAGTGAGCTCTATTAGTCAGCCCTTACAGCTTATGCATATAGATTTATTTGGACCTACATCTGTAAGAAGCTTAAACCATAAGACTTATTGCCATGTATCACTGATTATTTTAGCATATATAGTTGGGTGTTCTTCTTAAGAACTAAGGATGAAACTAGTGGAATCCTTAAGGACTTTATAAGACAAATAGAGAACCAATTAAATCAAAAAGTAAAAACTATAAGATGTGATAATGGTACAAAATTTAAGATTAGGGAGTTTATTGAAGTCTGTGGGTCAAAAGGGATCAAGAGGGAATAGAGTAATGCCAGAACTCCACAACAAAATGGAGTTGTTGAAAGAAAGAACAGGACCCTTATTGAGGCTGCTAGAACTATGCTAGTAGATTCATTTTTACCTAACACTTTTTGGGCTGAAGCAGTTAGTACTGCTTGTTATGTTCTAAATAGGGTATTAATGACCAAACCTCAAAATAAGACTCCTTATAAGCTCATTACTGGTAAAATACCAATCATAAGCTATATAAGACCTTTTGGGTGCCATGTGACCATCTTGAATACCATTGACCACCTGGGCAAGTTTGATGGGAAATCTGATGAAGGGTTCTTAGTAGGGTATTCTCTAAATAGCAAGGCTTTTAGGGTATACAATTTAGAAACCAAGAGAGTTGAAGAAAACCTGCATATAACCATTTTAGAAAATAAACCAAATGTTGCAGGGAAAGGACCAAATTGGCTGTTTGATCTTGATTATTTAACTGATTCAATGAATTATCAGCCTGTGAGATCAGAGAATCAGGCTAACAAACATGCAGGTCCAAAAGAAGCTAATCATATTGTAGGTACACAAGATAATATTGATGCAGGAAATTCTGAAATAGAAGCTGAATCTGCTCAAGACTACTTTGTACTACCAATATGGTCTTCTTATACTTCAACAGTCAAGAGCTCAGAAGCAAAGAATGAAGGTGAAAAGTCTACTAAGAATACTGATTTAAAAACAAATGAGAAGCCAGTAGATCAGGAGGATCAAACATTTTTGGATAAGCTTGAAAGGCTTAAAGGAGATTTCTTACAGGCTGAAGAGGAAGCTACTAAGGTTGCACTTATAAGGGATTATGATGATATCCAGGCTAGAATTGAAGCTGATAGCATTCTAGCTACAAGGCTTCAAGAAGAAGAAAGAGAAAAATTCACTATTGAAGAGAGAGCCAAATTACTTCATGATACTATTGCTGCTCAAAGGAGATTTCTTACACAACAAAGAGCAGCTGAAATCAGAAGTAGACCACCTATAAGAACTCAGCTAAGAAACCAAATGATGACATATTTAAAGCATGTTGGAGGAAAGAAGCATTCTGATCTGAAGACCAAGAATTTTGAAGAAATACAAGTTTTGTATGAAAAGGTAAAAAGGTCTGATGAAAACTTTATTACTATTGGTTATGCTGAGGATGAGAGGCTAATAAAAGATGTAAACAAGAAAGCTATTGGTATAAAGAAGGATGACAATATTAAAGAGGAAAGTAAAGAAAAAGAAAGTACAAGAAAGAGAAAACTTGGCACTAGGAAAAAGATAAAGTCAAGGAAAAGAAGATTCAGACAAGATACTTCTTAGGATGATCAAACTGATAGTGAGAAAGAGAATGATGAGCTGAGATTATGTTTAACAATAGCTATAGATGAGGACAAGGAGGTGGAATATGAAATACTTAACAAAAAGTATCCTATCATAGAATGGAAAACTGAGTATCTTGGAACTAAACCACAGTTTGATGAAACCAAAAGATTAGAAGAGATTAATCTAAATGTGGTAATTAGAAGCAATGGACAAAGGAGATACTTTAGTACCCTGATGAGAGTGCTTTCAATATTTAATAGAGAAGATATAAATGTTGTATATCAACTTGTGATGGACTATATCAAGATGTATTACCCTGAAGTTTTTTGACAAGAAACTTTGGGGAGATTTGATATTAGTTTCAATCCAAGTGATGAAGAGGATATTGGAACTCACAGCAGGATAGGAAAGTAGTCATTTGGAAGCTACAAAAGGTCTACCAGGGGTACATACTTTAATGACTGAGGCAGGATTAGTCATTCACATGCTTGTAGAGAAAAAGTATCCTTTGAGAAGGAAAGTACTGTTGAAAATGATGGAATTAAAGTTGGAATCTGAAGAAGACAGTACTATGGCATTGGAGTTGATTAGATTTGTCAAGAAGTTAATTGCAGAGTTGGAACCTGAAAACTCTGATGGAGATGAGGAGGATCTTTGAGTGTTGGTTTCAAAACCACACAACAAATGGTCATCAGTTCACCATGTTTAACAGACATAAGAACTGGCTAGTCCATAAGCAAACGGCTTGTGGTAAAGACTTCTCAAATCCGTTTATGGTTGACAATTTACCAAAAATTGTATGGTTCTCAACTCACCTTGCTTCACAGTAAAGAGTTGGCTAGTCCAGGATCAAACAGTTCCTGGTAAAGACAAATCAAATCTGTTGATAGCTGATAGTTTGCTAAAAACTATATGGTTATCAATGCACCATGTTATGGCAATGAAGCATTGACTAGTCCAAAAGCAAATGGTTTTTGGTAAAGACAAATCAAATCCATTGATAGTTGATAGTTTACTCAAAACTATAAGGTTCTCAATTCACCTTGTTGTTTACAATGAAGAATTGGCCAACCCAGAGCAAACGGCTACTGGTAAAGGAACATCAAATCCGTTAATGGATGGTTGTTTGCCAAAAACTACAAAGCCAACTTAGTTGGATGTTGCTGTGTTGCTGAGAAGACATGTTGCTGATAAAGAAGGATAGTTAAAGATGTCAAAATTATCAAAGATCAGATCATGATTTAACAGAGTGTTTGGATACATCCTCCAAGAGTTCAAGAAGAATAAACTGAAGAAACATGAAGTTAAACAAGTTAAATAATCATGTTTAGGGGAGGAGTTCGGAATTATAGTTTTCCTAACTTAGTACCGTTAGTTATAAAGTGAGTACCGACAGTTATAGTTTGTACAGTTAGTATTAGTTAGTATTAGTTTGTACCGTCAGTACAAAATAGTTAGTACCGTTTAAGAGATATGCTTGAGATATTATAGGAAAAGATATGCATTATCTTTTACGCGTTTTGAAAGTCTGTTAGGGTTTATCCTTGGTGTATAAAAGGAACCCTACGGCATTAGAAAAGATATCTCTTATCAAAAAGTAATCTCATAGTTAGTAATCTATAATCATTTTAGCAGATTAATACAAAAGTTTAGTTATCAGTAGTCATTGTTCTTCTTAACATTATAAGTTAGTTTCCGCATAACTTATAGTGTTCATAGTCATTGTTTCTCTTGTAGTTTGTGTGGATCTATCCATATTGGCTACAACCCTTAACAGGGTAGAATGATCTATATTGAATATGGATCTACAGAGAAGGCTGTAATGATGATGCTTTTCTTAAACTGCATGTTTTTTGTTGGTGGTCTATAATTATCAGACGGATGAAGTAATTAAGTATAGTAATATTTGTAGGATATATCAATAACACAAACAAAGGATTATACAAGAAGGTTTAGAGAGAGAAAGATGGTTGGAACAATTCTAGAGAGAGAAAGAAATATGAAATGTATTAAGGGTGAAATGAACCAACACCCTCTCCAAGGCATTGAGACTAGGTCGGTCACTCGTAGGTTATCCATGGGTTGGCCCAGTTAGCTTACAACTTACTTTACGGTTTACACTACGAGCTAAGAACTATTACAATGGTAGTGATCGAGTCTAGTCTCGATTCCTAACAATCTTCCCCTAAAGGAGGTCACTCCAATTTACAAAAATTTAAGCTTAGCATTCTAAGAATGTCTTCAGTCTTGCTCGTAGTCTTTGATTCTTTGTACTTTATCTTGCTTCAATATGTAGTGAGCTTTGATCTTTATCTTGTTCCAACATGCTTGATAAACTGTGATCAGGAACTTCATGAGATCATCTTTCTTGCATCATCACTTGTACATCATTGTGATTCTAGCCTTCTTGCGATCTTGTGACTTTTGGACCAACATGCTCATACTTTCCTTCATCTTGAAAGCTATCTAATAATCCCCATTGGAATGCTTCATCTTGAACACATAACACTTCAAGGAAGACGTTTTAGTATCAGAGTAGCGGAAGACTTGAGTAACATGTACTTGAGCTTTCATCATGTCTTTATATTCATCGAACGAGTATGAGCATGTGGCTATGAATTCGATTATGCTAGAACGAGTTACCACTACCTTTGTATAAATGTGCATTTATAAGGGTTAGCAATAAAGGTTTGGACAAATATGGCCTTGTTATTTATCCGTGTTTGGTTGGATTAACCTTCGGTTCTATGAGGACCGACCTGTGATTAGGTAGATTCAATTTAGAAGAATCTCCTTGACAGGATTTCCAGGTTAAAATATTGGATCCTCCAATGTGTAAGCATCAGATTCACCATACTTGCTGGTTCTCATTATTGGAATGTCTCAAAGCAGACATCACGATAAGAGTGAATCGGTTAGTTACTATCTTACTAATTGAGTCGTCAATTCGTGTTCAACATTCCTATGCCTAGATGCCTTTTTGAGGCTACCCATGGACATAAGATTGGAAAATTGATTTGAAAATCATTTAAGGTGTTAATGAATAAAGAGTTTTATAACACGCCAAAAGGTTTTATCCTTTTAAAAAACATCCGTCAAATCATATACTGAACTGATATTGATATTCAGTTGTCACAAGTTTGATTCATAGAGAATCTCATAAGTCACCTACCGCAGTGCTGTTTGATGTTGACACTAGAAGGATTTCCATTTGTCACTATGAAATGCTAAAGTGCATCACTCTGAATGTTCTGGCAAGATCACAAGGATAATGCATAGGACTCTTTGTAGATCACATGTGTTCATAGTGTATAAACAACAAGTGTAATATAGAATTGTGTCCTAATAAGATTTATTGATGATCTCTTTTAGCTCTAGACTTAATAAGTGCATTTTGGTTTTAGTGATCTGATGTTCGATTGTCGTAAGACTTCAACAAGAAGTTTTACAACTCCCTAGGCACAACACCTAACCGTTGTAGTGTAGTAAGGTAAGACTCAGGGGTTGTTATCATTCTCTAAGGGAATAGGTTGGGAAGGCTCGAACAGAATCTAACAGAGGTCTACAGGGTTGAGAGAAGATTCTTTTTATATGTTTTAGAAAGCAGGTAAATATCATGGTTTGAGAGGTTGGTTGATTTTAACTAATTAAACTAAATATAAATCTAATCTACTTTGGAGATAACTTATATAATAAACGAACGTATTTATTTAATCATGCACTACTCCTTAGTATGTTTCTACTAATCTTGTTGCTTTATCACACTTGTGATGATCTGTGTTAGTATTTTCTAAGTCATGAACGAAGTACACGAACCTGTCGTGTATGTAATATTTCGTTAACGCAACGCACGAGTAAGGTAGTATGAAGACTATTACAAGGCCTCTAAGAGTATATTACATGCAATTAAAATACCTTAAGAGGGATAAACCATATTAGGGGTAAGGTAGTATGAAGACTGTTACCGATGGTATATTTTCTACACACTCGCGTTTCCCTAGATGTCTATGCCAATTTAATGTTTTATGGCTAGTTTTCTAAAGCCTAACGCACACATCCATCACAAGAAGCAACATTAAAAGGATCTACATATTAATTTTCATGCAATCATAAGTAAATACTAATGGATCTAGCCTAGCATGTTATATGAAAGCAAAGAACAAGGTTTAATCAAACAACACATATGCATATTAAAAGATTAAAGGGATAGATGAACTTCACTTGATTAAAACTTGTGTTCAAGGCTGATATAAGAGGGTTTTAACACCCTAAAAAAAGGCCTACACATCTACTAAACTCGACTACTAATGATAGGGTTTGTCTCCCAAAAGTTACACACTTAAAACCCTAAAAACGGATTTATATATATAGGAAACGGAGGCTTGACGGCGTCGCTTTATGTTCCTGACACCGTCGTGCCATAAGGTCTTCTAGTGTTTCTTTAAGTCGGTTTTGTTCTGAAGCCGTCCCTTTATAATTTTGACGCCGTCGCTTGTAATTGGCGACGCTGTCTCTACGCATTGTATGCTTTTCTTTAAGATAGCTGGTGTAGAGTCGTAGTCTTGTCCGTTTCTTCTCCAATTGAGCCCAAATCATATGTATTTCCTCCAAAATCCATTCAAGTGCTAAAAACACAAAACAAACGATTAAGCACATAATATGGGCATATTTGCATGATTTACGGGGTTAAATGACCCCGAAAAAGTATATAATATGATACCTCATCAAATACCCCTACACTTGGGATTTGCTTGTCCTCAAGCAAATAGCAAATAGGCTTTTCTACCTTGACAATAACAATATTAGGGGCATTTAACCTACTCTTTAAAAGCAATTTATGACCCAACCATCTAGACCTCATAATTAAAAGCACGGAAAGTATATACTAGCACCTCACATAAGTGTTTGAATTCTCTCTTTCACTCAGATGTATAATGAATTATAACAATATGGGGAAACAAAAAATTAACACTCATTACTTGTCATAGCATACAAATTACCATAGGGTTGGTAAAAGATCAAACCTCCACCGCTAGGCGCAAGTACTAGTCATTACTATCAAAGAGGTCTTTTAAGGGTTGTGGGGTGTAGGTGTAAGATAACATTAATGGAAACAGAAACGGATGGGATATATTTGGGGATGACTTTTTGGGTGAATTTAAGGTGAAAGGGTTAGTTAATTACTTACAAGAATACATGCTGATTAGGTTGCTAAGCTAAAGACTCAGACAAAGATATACAAACTCTACACAACTCTACATTAATCTCTTTTCTTTTTCTTTTCTATTTTTCTCTTTTTTTGAACATAATACATCATTTAGGGCTTATAGATGCACCCCTACACTTGAGTTTTAGAACTCATAATTACAATATAACTAATGACCCGAATTGAGGTGGATTAACATAACATGGACTTATTAAGCTCTATTAGGGGTAATAAATTACTTCTTCCCCAATTCTTCATAAGATGAATACTACCATGAATCGCAATCGTCTCAAAACTGTATTTACAAGGATAAGGACTTAGCAACCGTGTACTCAAATAATTAACTTGGGTTAAAAAAATAATGTACTAAAAGCGAGTACATACAAGGTAGGCTAAGGCGATTTGGGTGAAACAATTGGTTCAAGGGTGAAAATGCTCTTCATTAATAGTTCGGATTAACCAGAAATTTACGAGAACCGTGAAAAAAGGATAGGCTCGAAGGGGTGTACTAGGGGTATCCTGCACTAAAAATGAGTGCATGGCAAGGTGTGGGATAGTTATATGATCGAGGTGACCATCATAAAAATTACAAGTTTAAAACATTGGTTATTCCCAGTGCCTCTTATCATTTAGTAAATCCTAATTCTCACTATGCGGTCTCGGGATACATCACAAAAACAAGTTCTAGAATTTAATACACTACCGGTACACTCATATAATTTTAAACCGATACCAATGCTCCAGAAAAGGCGACGAAACCACATATACACATCCATAACGATGGAATAGATACACATGATTGCTCACTCCTTAACTCAAGAAAGCTAAAGGTAAAATTATCTTGGGTATCAAAAATAAATACCCGAATTGCTTTTTGGGGTAGAATTTTGATGGTTTTTGTGCTAGTCATATAAATTCCTATCCATGAGACGCTAATAATACTTGGTCTTTCTCGTTGAGAAAAGTTCTATGTAGAACACTATCTAATCAAAGAACAATCCACTTCATCTCAACCATCCATTTTATCTATGTTTCGATTATACTATGCTATGTTTCGATATATTACTCATCATTTTAAGGAACAAGCAAATGGCAATTGAAGGAATAGTTTTTAAGGCTTATTTCCCCCTACACTTAAGTTGAACATTGTCCCTAATGTTCTTAAAAGTACACGTAAAACGAATAAAGGGAAAAGAAAACAAGTAAAAGAAACTAGTACTCCCCTGGTTTGCTCAATAATGGAGAAGAAACATGCAATAACTAGTTAAATCGTCCTCTAATAATCGTCCAATGAAACTTCCTAAGAACTTTCAAGCTTCTTCTCATCAAATATAACCTGTAAATCAAAGACATAGACAACTACACCTAGCGTAAAATCGACGGGATAATGATATATACAATGAAACTTTTAGGGTTAACTCTAGGAAAGCAATAAAGATATGATGAAAGTGATGATACAATCTTAGGTTTCTGCAGGTTTATAAGAAAATTACAAATTTTGGATATTGTACAAATTATTTTTTTCTAAAATAATAGAAAATTTTGAATTTTCACAGACCTGGAGACGCGACGCCGTCAAGAAAAATCCTGACGCCGTCTCCACGTACTGTGAAAATTTTAATTTCTTTTTTCTTGAAAAAATTCTTGCACGTAATTCTATTAGTTATTCCTTGTGTAAAATACTACATAAAACCTGAGATTAATCATTACAATCATATGACTCAAAACTAACGCGAATTAATCTAAACAATTTATTTTATATGTTTGAATTGGTTCTAATAAACCGGATATTTTCCCCTACACTTGATGCAAAATACATTTGATTGTCAATAAGACGAAGTTAAAAACAAAACAAAGCATGATGACAAATAATTCAAACATGTAAAAACAAATAATAAAGAATAAAACACAAGACACTCCTAAATGCGGGAAAATAAATGTTGGGTTGCCTCCTAAAAAGTGCTTTCCTTGATTAGTAAGTCTTTTAGCTAGACTCGGAGTCACACGTTTAGGTATCGTGGAAATGATCAAGGTCGATGATCTCTCTTGGATTCTCTTTTTCAGAAAGTTTTCTAGAGGTGGGGATTGATTGGAAGGTTTTGGTGAATTCTTCTCCATCCAGATTAATTATTCTAATCTTGGCATGCCATGCCCCGTCTCCATTTTTGGGTGGTTTATCTCAATTGATCGGATTCTCTATTAAGTCCTCCGAATCCCACATGTTTCCCTTAAGGTTTATGGTTAAAGCCCCTAAAAATTCCACCATTTTCCTAAACACTAGGACATCTTTAAATGGATTGAGTTCGACGTCTCTAGCCATTTCCCATTCCCCGAGTAAATAATGGTCCAAGAAGTCTTTTCTGGCGTAAAAAGGGGTTTAAACACCTATACCATCCGTACTAAGTCTTGGTCCATAAGATTCTCTCCTACCCAAAGTGGTCCAATAAGGTATTTCTTTGCTTCCCAGGTCAATTTCCTTTACTCCAAACACTGACCTAGTTATTCTTCTCCTACCGCTATCTTAGCTTTTCTACAATCTATTACGGCACTAGCGGTCGCTAAAAATCCTCTTCCCACTAGTAAAGGGGTTTCGGGGTCCTTTTTCATGTCTATAACATAGAAGTCTTCTAAGAGTTTTAACCTTCCTATGTGGACTTCTACATTTTTGACGACTTCTATGGGATATGACTTGTTTCCATCGGCTAACCCAAAGACATGGTAGGTCTCCTCAAGTAAACCTATTGTAAGCTTTTTGAAGAGGTATAATGGGATTAGGTTTACACAAGACTCTAAATCGGCTAGGGTATCAAAATGCTCGGAGTTTCCTAGTCTACAAGGTAAGGTGAATAATCCGGGATCCTTCATTTTCTTAGGCATTTCGCCTTGAATAAATGTGGACCCATTCTTTCCCAGCTCTAAGCTCTCCACATACTTATCAAGGATAGCGTTATACATTAGAACATGAGCTAGGATTTCAAGAACCAGTAAGTTAAGATGCAAATCCTTGAATTCATCTTCTAGAGGTTGTTCGGGTTCTTTTGATTTTGGTTTTCCAACTTCATTGACTATTAGTGTTTTAATTTTCGATTGGTCATTTTCATTATAGTGGTTGGAACATATTTTAATAGCATTGATCAAATAACAGAAGCACTCGCAAGTGACATGGTTAACCGGAAACTGAATGTTAATTCTACCTCTTTAGTTTTGTTTGCTAGTTCTTACCCAATGGAAAAATGAATACCCGCATAAAGAAGTCTTGTTATATAAAGCCCAAATACTCGAAGTACCTAATCTATCCCTTTCAAGAAGTCAAAACTGTATCATCAAAGACAATTAAGCCTTGGATGTGCGCATTTCTTTCTTCAGGATAGTGATGATATAAATTGTAACATCAAAGTCAACCAAGTCCCGAATGTAGACTATTAAACCTCTAAGTAGACTAAATGATATCACCAAAGTCAACTAAGTCCCGGATGTACACATTTCTTCCTGCAGGATACTGACTATCTAAAGGATACCAATAGTAGGATATATCAATCACACAAACAAAGGATTATACAAGAAGGTTTAGAGAGAGAAAGATGGTTGGAACACTTCTAGAGACAGAAAGAAATATGAAATGTATTAAGGGAGAAATGAATCAACACCCTCTCCAAGGCATGGAGATGGTATTTATATCCTTGCTAGGCCACCCATGGGTTATCCATGGGCCTGACTGGTTAGCTTACAACTTACTTAACAGTTTATACAACGAGCTAAAAACTATTACAATGGTAGTAACCGAGTCTTTTCTCGATTCTTAACAACATTTGATTCATGTTAAAATATGTGCATGCACAAGACTTATAGTCATGCACTTGCTGCGATTTTAACTAGAAAGATCATATGGATTAAAGAAATCCAACTTGATAAGGCTTATAGGACTTGGGGGTTACTTGATATCTTACTCAGTAAATTATCAGTTACACACCAAATATGTAATTAGAATAATAAATACCTTTAGATATGCAAATGCATCCTCCGTCTTAAAAGAGTGTCCACTTTATTATTTATGTTTGTTTGAAAATGTGTTCACTTTTTATTATTGAATAGTATAATCAAAATATGCATTAATTACTTATTCCAAATTTCTATATTAACTATGAGGGTAAAAATGACTTTTTATCAATCAAAACTACCATTAAAGTTAATTGCATAAATCGTCCCTCGTCCCCGTGGTTTGTCGGGTTTAAAGAAATTGGCCCCTAGAAACTATTTTTAACGGATCCTCTCCCTATGGTTCTGACCCGTATCGGGTTTGGTCCCTTGACCACTAACTCCGTTATGTTGACCGTTAATTGCTGGATTAAATGGTGGAAATGACATAATTACCATTATAAGTGTTTTATAAATGGTCCATGTGGTTTGCTTCGTTAAGTTTTTCTAAATTTTTATTTTTTTATTTTTAATTACTGTTTTATTTTTAACCTTTTTTACGTTTATTTACCGTATTTTTAAAATTTTTGTACATTTGGTACGTTTTTGAATGTTTTCGTACGTTTTCATCCGTTTTATCGGTTTTATACGTTTTTCGTCCGTTTTTTGTACTTTTTCATACGTTTTTACTATTTTTCGAGTTTTTGAACTTATTTGTACGTTTTCATCCGTTTTTGAACGTTTTTCGTCCGTTTTTGTACGTTTGCATATGTTTTTTTTTATGTTTTTGTACGTTTTGTCCGTTTTCATAAGCTCTTATTTGTTTTCATCCGTTTTTATCAGTTTTTAGATGTGCAAAAACGAAAAACACTAAAAAATTTATAAATAAAATCGGTTCAAATATAAATAAAACGCTAAAAAAATGTATAATAAAATCGGTTCAAGTGAAAATAAAACTAAAAAAAACCTTTTAAAAAACGTACATACAAAAAGTGTTAAAAACGTATAAATTAAATCGGTTCAAGTATAAAAAACGTTAAAAAGTATAAAAAAACGTAGGTACAAAAAACGTATAAATAAAATCAGTTCAAGTATATGTAAAACGTTAAAAAAGTGGTTCAAGTATAAATAAACGTTAAGTCGTATAAGAAAACATGCGTACAAAAAATGTATAAATAGTATAAATAAAACATTAAAAAAACGTTAAAACATATAAAAAAGGTATAAAAAAGCGTTGAAGAAAACATATAAATTAAAAATAATATAATAATAAAATAATTAACGAATGGACTAAATCCGTAATATCTGACAAACCATATGGACCATTTACGAAACACCTTTGAGGGTATTTTGGTTATTTCAGTCTTTCAAACAGTCAAACTAACGGAAAAATCGGTCAAGGGACCAAACCCGATACGCGTCAGAACCATAGGGAGATGATCCGTTAAAAATAGTTTTTAGGGACCAATTTTGTTAAACCCGACAAACCATAGGGACGATTTATGCAATTAACTCATACCATTAATTACACATCTCATAATTTTTCAAATTTTTGTTTGTGGACACTCTTTTGGAGACGGAGGGAGTATATGTTAATAATAATACATAAATATATTTTTTTTTAAACTCGTGCGTGCACGGGTATTGATACTAGTATATTTATATACATATATATTTTTCTGAATTCAGTTTTCGGTTTGGTTTTCATTTTGCCAAAACATGTACAAATCGGAAATTGAATATTTAATTTGGTTCGGTTTTGACAAATTATGTTCATCTACAAATTCGATTCAATTCAGTTTTTTTATTCGATTCGGTAGGTTGAGTATTACCCGGCAGAGACGGAAGCATGACTAATCGTAATACATTTTGATGGATGAGGTGTATTTAAAATGATTTAAAAAAAATCAATGTATTTTACAAAAAATTACATTGCATCTAAAAAATCTCAGCCAAGTTCTGATGATGTAAAAGATACGCAGAAAATGAAAGAAGACTTTGATAAGGAATTTGCTTCGCTAGCTGAAGAGGACGAGGAGATGGGAGAGAGCGATTAACCTTAGTAGGTAATATCATGCTTTTTTAATCATGCTTTTAAGCTGTGTATGCTGCTACGCAAAGATATAGTTACCGTTCACTGATTTACGTGGAACGTGTCAAACTTATAATGTTTTAATGATTTGTTCAGATTGTTTTTTATATATGAGAATGTTAATTTACTTTTTGTTACTACAATTTTGGGGGCAGTTTTGATGGTTTTAAATGGGGGCAATTTTGGGGAGCAGAAGCAGATGGCACAAGTTGGTCCTTTGAACAAATGTGATTTTGGAGATCGTTTTTAGTGAAGCTATGCATTATTGATGGTATCGTTTTTATTGTATGCTACTACTAATA